>LT642221.1:1989-14053 GCA_900128585.1 Stramenopiles sp. TOSAG23-3 | reverse complement strand
TGTGGTACTGCTCAATGAAATAATGATCGGTATTGAGTTTGATCGTTTCGTGGTCGTATACACATACAGATGTAAGTGACAGCCATGGTCCATTAATTTTGTTTTAAATTGCACGTAATTTATTTCTTACTTTCACCGTCGCTTCCACCTTTTTAGATTGGCCCATTCATTGCCAGATCCATCGGAACCGTAACCATAATTAAAGCACAGCTCTTCCCCCGGCTCAATATCGCGTTTTGCATACATATGAACATAGTGATCACCATTGCGAATCACAATTCGTGGAGCCATATTAGCAAATTCATGACTGTGATTAGCATACTTCAATTTGTTGCCTTTTCTCGTTGCGTCAATAACGTAATCTGTATTCAGATCAAACAAAAAGCTACATTTAAGCTTATCATAAATTTTTCCACGGCGATCGGCCTCGTCCTGAGATATTAACTCACCTAGATATGAACTGATGAAAGCGCCTCTCTTTATAAACTCAGTCGTGAAACAGCCCCAACCGTGAATAGAAGAGTGACCAATAACAAGTTTAACGCGCCTTTTGTGCATCACGCAATTATGACAACTATCGTCGCAAACACAATTCACGCATAAATCAGGATCACATTCCCGACTCGCTGCTACGCAGTGACATGTTTTTGTTACACACTTTCCTCTGCAGTTGCAGCCGAGATACCTATTTTTGCACGATTTTACGCATGCGCAGTATTTTTCACAGTAGTTGTTATTTTTTGCACACGAGCACCCATTTGCAACGGTGCAGGCTCCTTCGTGATCGCAAGGTTTGAATGATGCATCCGTAAACAGACGCTCTCGACGGACAGGCTTTGGTTTCATTTGTTTTTTCCCTTTTTTTGCCCGCCCCTTTTGCTCGTCATCTTCTAGCAATTCTGGCCATTTCTGAGACACTAAAATATGCAAAAAAATGCAGCTGGGCATCACTGCCCCGTCCCCCCAGTGGTTTCCCAGGATATTAACTGCTTTGCAGGTATTTCCGTTTGTTGAACGCAATACTTGATATGCAAGTTCGACGTCGGGGTTAGACACATTGCTTAGAGCAGCATTGCTGATTCGAGCGGTCTTCCTTTTTACGGCAAGATGGCAACTTCCACTGCAGGGAGTAAGACTCCCTCGACGACCAACATTTATCTTTTCCGGCCAACGAGGCACAGGATGCTCAGCACCATGCTTTTGGCAATCGTACACAAAACATCGTCTGCAAAACAAGGATTTATACGACTCCATCAACCACCCCGCGTCTTGCTCGATACTGCCATTTACGTTGTCTTCATCTCCTGCAAATATGAACGGGCCTTTTCTGAGTCCCCTGTGAGCTGAACCATTTGCGAACATAGTTTGCATTTCTGGCAAGAGTTGGAACCGAGAACGGACATCTTCGGACAATTTCTTTTTGGCATGTGCAAACTTTGTGGACTTGGTGCTGGCTATGATATCGCTACGAAATTCCTTCTTCCAACAGAATATGGACAGTGTCGAGCGTGTCAAATCGGTCCTCTGCTGATCTAACCCCCTTTTCTTCCTGGACTTGCTGTAGATGTCTTGTGCCCAACCGTCTAACTGTTTCAGATAAACGGTGTCTATGAAAAATCCATTTTTGCTCTTGGAAAGTAGTTCTTCTATGCGCTGAAATACCGTGCTTCCACCAAAGCCTCCCATCAATTTCCCCACCAGGCAAAAAATGGATTTTGGCACTTTGCTAACATTTCTGCCATCAAATACACGTCCACGTTCTCCATCTTCACCCAACAAACCACCATACATGTGTGCAGCAAGAACGATCGTGAACGTCCAAGTTATTGCCAAATAATCATCTCCTTCATGGGCCATCATCTTGTCTTCTTCCCCAGGCACGACATCATATGCGCTTAGATCCACTCCTTCTTCGTCGTTATCACCAAACCAAGGAACATATCGCAGCACACTTTCGTCGTCTTTGTAGTAGTTGTCAGAAATGCCTATGTAACATGACGAGTGGGGGTTGGGCGGGAAGACGGGGTTTCGAATAGCATCGTGGCTGTATGAGGGCTTATCGCCCGAACCTCGTCCACAGGGAATGCTGGTGACAACCACAGCTCCTTCTGTCTGTCGTTTGTATCCACACGGGCGATTTAAAGTCTGCGACAAATCTCTGGCAACAATTTCCAACTTTGTATCCGGATGGTCGTCCATTTCGCCAATAAGCTCATTTGACCGGTTCGAATTGTGAAACGGTCGAAAATTCTGACGACTTCTTGCGTACGCTTTCGCGTTGTTTCTTTCTTTTTCCAAATTTTCCCTGACTTGGGAGCTATAGCATTCGTATAAAAAATCTTTTGCGACCCGTGTGTGTTTTATCAATTCGTTGACCTCCGTAACATGATTGCTGCAAAATCTTTCGGCGTCGTTCCCTGTTGACGAGAGCAAACTTTGAATCAGATCGTTTTGCTGTATATTGTGAAAAAGGGTATTCATGCCAGCAAACACGGGTTTCAACAATTCTTTCAATTTTCCACTCTTGATTTTATGTGCAAAATACACATTCAACACGCATTTTGACCCCATACGTAAAAATTGGGTAGAATTCGGGGTTTTCAAATTGTTCGCGCATGCTCGGAATCTACCTTTCCCCTTTAACGTGACACATGTTTTAGCGGCTTTAATTTTTTTCACGCCTCGCCGTTCAATATGACCGTTTCTGCTACGCTTATTATTATTAACAGTCGCTCCAACTTCAAGGGGCTGCCCTATCTTTGGTTCCACGGCAGGGCTGTCCTCTCGTCTACCTTTGCGGTCTGTTCCGTTCAAATTTGGCCCATTCGTGGTATCGGCAAAGTTGGATTCGCCGGCGGCACTTTTCAAAAGGTGGGTAGCGGAGGGTTTGGCGACAAGTTTGTCTTCCCCCACTAACGCTCTGTGCATGTGCTCAAATCCGCTCAGTAGCCGCGGAAACTTACTAAATAGTCTGCGTACGATGCGTAGGCAACGGTCGGCTTCAAGAGTACCGTTATCAAACGCTACCATAGCACGCAAAAACTCACCATAAACGAGTGGCTTTGAACCGCTTAAAGTGTTCGACACTAGGGACATATAGCTTGAAACCATTTCCTCATAACCTTCTCTGCCACGGCTATTCATCTTGATTACTCAAGGCACGGCTGTCTTTAGCTAGATGTCTTTCCGTGCAAACAGTTGGAATAAACTGGCATTTGTTGAAGAAGGAAAGAAAAAGATGGGACGCGCTTGTGATTTGTGAAAGAAACTGCGATGATTAAATTCACGAGGGAGAGAGGGTGGGGTCCTCTCTTTTTTTCTTAGTGTTTCGTGTCTTTTTAGATATATATCTTCGTCTGGGAAAGAAAGAAAGAAGGAGGAAGAAGAGAAAAGAAAAGAAGAAAGAAGAGAGTTAATCCAAGTAGTAGATGATCATCTTCTCTAATCCACTGGAATATAGCTAGTTATTAGTTATTAGTTATTAACTAATAAATAATAAAAAAGAAGAAGAAGTAGGCTAAGAAGAAGGAGGAACAAAAAAAAGATGATGACCTGTTGTTTTCCAGGTTGTTATTTATTTATTGATTGACACTATTGAAATAACATTACATTTTTTTATAGCCGACTGATTACCTAAGTAACTTGAATAAAAACTGGCTGTTATTAAAATTTATGATGTTCTTCATGTACGAGGAGTACGGCAAATGCGATTCTGCTCCTAAATGGTTTGCTTTAATTGAAGACGCTCATTTTTTTCTTTTAAGACTCTCATTTTAAATCAAATACTAACTTCAAATCCAACCCTAATCCTATCTCGATTTTTTAATTTGATTTTTAGTTTCATCTCGTCGTGATATAACTTAATTAAAAAAATATATCATAACATATCTTACGTTATCATACGTTATGAAAAAACATATATTACACACATACTTATCATAAGCGTATATGATATTAATTTTGAAAGAGACGTATAAGAAAGTAAGGTATGATACACTTCGTATATTGTAATTTGAAAGACACTACTTCTTATATTAATATGATTGCATCTTCTGTTGTTTTATTAATTTGCTATCTTATATGAGCTCTTAATGATACTGCTGAGAAGAAAAGAAAAAGTCACTGATCATCATCGTCCCCGTCTAGCAAATCTTCCCAATCACAATCCCCATCGCCACTCTCGTATTGTTTTAAAGTCGGCTGGTGAACGGGGCTATCTGGGCCACTGTCCCACGCCCCAGACCCACCCCTTGGTCGAGCATCTGCTTCTGGTGACGATGGTGCATTTTTTTTTGCTTGCCCCCCTCCCAAGTTTGACAAGTCCGACGCATACAACGCGGCGCCCGCGGCCAGTACACTATCGCTCGCGCTCGATTTACCCATCAGCGTGTTTCCTAAATACGTCGGTACGTACTGGCCCTTGCTTTTAACCCCCTGGATCACGCCATTTGCCGCAGCCCAGGTAAGCCAATGGTGCCAGACTCGGTCGCTGTGCAACGTGCTTGGGTTGCCCACAACGATTAGGCCCCTTTTCGCCCGTGTCATCATTACATTCATTCTCCTCCAGTCGGACAAAAAGCCGACGTTTTTATCGAAGTTCGCACGAACAGAGGAAAAGATGATGACTTCTTTCTCTCGGCCCTGAAACCCGTCAACACTGCTGATCTCAACGTCTGCAAGCCCAGCATCGCGCAGCACTTTGCGCTCCTTCATGGTGCGCCTAATCAATCGAACTTGGGCAGAATAGGGAGTGATAACCCCAACATCGTGAACTCCATTTTCAAGGCCACCAGTACGAATTAGTTGCATAAGAATTACCGCAACTTTGTCCACTTCCTTGACGTTGACATACGAAGTTCCGTCTTTGACTTCTTCTGCGTTATTTACCGGGACAAAGGCGACAGGGGCTCCCTGCACAGGCCATGCAAATCCTGGTGGCGGCAAGCGTGAGCGGTATTCAATCCCAGTGCGCAAGTGCCCTGCGTAGAACGAGTCCGAGGGAAACTCTGCGATGACAGGGTGCATCCGGTACTGCGTGTCCAGCAGCACGGGCTGAACGCCTTGACTGACAAAACGGGAGAACAGCGAGACAGCCAAGCCCCGCTTCTCGGCCTCCTCCGAAAGGACCGTTGGGGGGAGCTGGCAATGATCCCCAACCAAGATGAGCCGTTCGCAGCCTTGTGCAATCGGTACTAAAATCGCGGTCTCCGTCGCCTGTGTCGACTCGTCAACCAGCACAGTGTGAAAACGAAACCGATCGAGCATATCACTGCCACTACCGATAGCAGTCGCGCAAATAACTTGGGCGCTTCGCATTTCCGCGTTGGCCGCTTGGCTTCCACCTTTTCCATACCCGCCAGATTGTTTCATCAGTACGTCCAAGGAGTAGTCCAGCAGATCAGCGCGAATGCTCTCGGGGCGACCCACACGGATCACGTGCACGCCTACGTTCGCAAGACCCTCTAAGAGATTGTCCACCGCTATGTTCGAATCGGAGGTCGCCAAAATTGGAAAGGGGCACAGCCGGTGGCGCACCATTTGGTTCAATATTTCAATTGCCGTGTGCGTTTTACCGGTTCCAGGAGGGCCCTGGACAAGCGTCAATCGGCGAGTGATGGCATGGGTCAAAGCACCCATTTGACTTCTGTTTAAGCGATCGCCCAGCTGTTTCTCGACCTTGTTCAGTAAGTGCGTTTCTGACGGCCCAGACATCAGGGGGATATTCGACGGGTTGCCAACCTCAATCTTCTGTCGCAACGGTGTCAACAATGCGTTCGACAGAGAAGCGTGAGGGTGCTTTGGCTTCGATTTTACATCCGCGCTTTCCTCTTCTACCAACACCTTCAGTGCATCAAGCTGGCGCTGGTACGAATTCCTATTTCCTAATTTATCTAGCCGCCATAGGAGGGGGCCAAAGGCGCCTGAAAACCCCATCGGGGGGAGACCGACCAGTCGGCAGGTTAACCTGGGGTAATTCGATATTACTTCGACTTCGCAGCCGTACAGGTGAGGCACGTATTTTGGCGTTGCTAAAGGGTCGTGCTCCAAGTGTTTTGGAACTGGGATTGTCTTTACCAAACTCTCCGGCGGTCTATCTATGCTCAAAAGAGCAGTGTCAGACCTTTGGAACCCAAAGTTGTCGAAGCCGTGCCCAAAATCTATTGCCCCCGGAGGCACTTCACGACTATCCTTATCCGCATCTACGAAACACAGTTCATTCTGCTTCCTCCCTCGTGACATCGACAGGTTCAGCTCTGTCCGACCGCTGTTCACTAAAAATTGCTGGTCGCCTCGAAGAATCTTTTCGAAACTGCCCTGGGCATCTGCCAAAAATTCTGACAAATTCATTGCCGCGTGGCGTTGGTAGTACGACTTGGCGCGATCGCTGGCAAAACGGACAAAATGGCACAAGTCTTCTACAAACTCGATGCCTTCTACTGGATTGGATTTTTGCGTCACACTACCCAGAATGTTTGCTGCAACGGACAACTCGATCCAAAGGTCGTCCCGTTCCATTATTTGAAAAATGACCCTCGAGCCTTTCAGCTTGCCACACTTTGCACAGAACAAAAGGGCCGCCTGAATCGCGGACGGCTCCGATTTCAGGTTGCTGTCAAAAACATCCTCAAACTTCTCAATGATACGTTCCAGTGCAGTGTCTTCTACAGACTGGCACAGCGAACGGATTTCTTTACAAATTTTGTGGGACTTTGCCTTTGCCGCAGATTCTTTTTTTGCCGCCGCGTCGTCGACGCTGTCGGCGTTCTTCTTTTTCCGTTTGTTCTTCTTCTTCTTTCCCTTCCCCTGGCCTTGCGCCTCTGGCAATTCGGTGGCATTCCCTGCTTTGACTACTCCATTGTTTGGTTTGCCTGTCTTCGCGGCTTCGCCGTCTGCCACGGGGGCGCTTTCTTTGGAGCTGGACTGCTTCGTGCCATGTTCGGACTTCAAAAACTTCGGTTTTTTCCCCCTTTGTAATATCATCTTGGGCGCGTTCGAGTCGCCTTTCGGCCGGGCAGCCTCTGCACCAAGGCCCATCAAATCCATTTGGCTGGCAACTTCGGACACGGAGACTCCATTCGTTTGTTCCCCCCCACGCGGCGGCTTGTTGTTTCCTTTCCTGTTCCTCCGTGCCCGTTTCGGTCGGTCCCTCGCCCCGTTCCTATCTCGTCTTCCGCCGCCTTTCTTTTTCGAATCTCCCCCCTTCTTGCCACTGTCGCCGTTCGCCTGGCTGTTTGCAGTGTCCACGCCTTTAGGACCGGTTGGGTTGGACACATCGGGTGCTCTGAAGGGGGAAGCAGACGGTGCCGTGGGGGCGCCACCGGATTGGGATCTATTGCCTCTCCCTTTGCGCCCCCCACGACCGCCTCCACGTCCACCGCCACGTCCACCGCCACGACCACCGCCACGACCGCCACCACGGCCACCTCTACGACCGCCGCCGCCACGCCCTCCCCGTCTCCCTCGCCCGCTGTTTCTGCGCCTATTTTGCCCGTCTTCCTTGTTGCTGCTGCCTGCGTCCCCAGATTGGGCACTTCCGCGTTCTATTTTCTTCCTTGGTTTCTTCTCTCCCTCACTCATCCTGTTTGCCCGCGCGTTTTAACTATGTTCCGTTCCTTATTCTCTCTCTCCGACTTACTTCCACTGTTGTTTGCAAACGGTATGTTTATCCTTTTCTCCCCGTCGTTATTACTGTTTTACGTTTTGATGATGACTGGTACGCTTCAAGTGTATAAAGAAGAAACGGTCTACCTACCTACCTCTCCCCCGAAGAAGAGATTGATTTTTCTTACTTGCTTGTGGTGGTGGTGGTGGTAGGTACATTATTATTATTTTATTTTGTTGTAGAGACTACTATAGTTTTTAGAAAAAAATAATAATAATAAAATATAAAAAATAAGACACCTACTTCTATTACTTCCTTGGTACAGTACTACAGTACTAACAACAACCGTTGTTTGATGATGTTGTTTTGATATTTATTATTTATTTCTTTTTATTTATTTATTTCTTCTCTTTTTATTTATTTATATTTATAACTAGAGATCGATCTACTATGTATACGAGTAGTCATCAAATAAATAAAAATAGTACCTTTTCCCCTTCCTTCTTCTAGTCTACCATACAATATGATAGTCTAGGTAGGAAGCCTTAGCTCCCTTCATTCGGTCTCCTCAATATGAATGAATCCCTTTTCTTTCACTCACTGTCTGTGTATTAATTAATCAATAAATTATATTTATATTAGACACCTACCTCCAGTCTCCCTCTCGCCTCTCTTCTATGTATATACGTATAGCGTAGCTACTATTATACTAAAAGTATAGAATTTAAAAAACTCTCTTCTTTTGTTTTTTCTTTTTTTTACTTGCTTCTTCGCTTTCATTGTTAGACGACTACGTAGTTAAATAATAGCTAATAATATTGTCCATTACTCGTACTGTGATCGTGTACTACGTACCGTACCTACTTTTTTAATACGTTTTCGTGTCTAGCTCCCTCTCCCTCCCCTTCCTAAGTAAAGAGGGACGCTCGGTTGTATTTTTTATTTATTGTGGTGGTGGTCAAATTCTATACTATTACGATGGTATTTATATTTAGATCGACAGGATGAAAATAAAAATATTAAAAGCGAATACGACAACCAGTCGTTTTAATTAGGACGACGAGCTTAAATTATAAAAGAACAAAAGACCACACAGCAGTGTAATCCAAAATAACAGAACCAAAGGAGAAAGAATGAAGAGACTCTGCAGAGAGAAGAGACTCGAGTCGTCTTCAGTGTGACTAGTCCGTCCTATTTAACTGTAATCGTGTCGTCTAATAAATTCGTTTTTGTCGTGTTTTTAAAATAGTTCGTTCGTTCGTTGTAGTTAGTTTTAAACTATAGGTGTACGGTAGAATAGAATATAATACACACAAAATAAGCTTATTATCCAAATAAAGTGTACTATTTATTAATAGTTATAGAATGAAGGAAGGAAAGGAAAAAAAGAATAGGGAGGATAAAATTAAACACTACATAAATAACGTATTTTTTTCTGTTTATTTTCTACTACAGTACCTTGGCTGATTGATCTATTATTTATATTATTATTTAAAATAATATCGAAGCAGCAAGTTCTTCAAATCGTCTTCTAATGTACGTGTACATACGTATACACTTTATTGTTTATTTTTGAATCATCATATCGGAGGGAGGAGAGAGCTGATTGACTAGACGATTACGTATGTAACGTACGTACGTAGTAGATATAGATATTTACACAGTGCGTTCTTTCACTCCACTTATAATTACGAGGCACCGTACTAGTCGTCTCCTATTTAGACGACTAAATGGGGAGGGAGGGAGGGAGGGAGGGAGGGAGGGAGAGAGGGGAGGGGCCTGTGGTGTGTGTGTTTTAGTTTTAGTTTTAGTTTTAGTTTTGTTTCTTCCTTTTTTCCTTTGCTTTCTCTTTTTTTTTCTTCTTTCTTTTTCTGTACAACCTTACAATTTATTTTCTTATTATTAAGGATTTATTCAATTTGTTTTGTTGTTGTTGTTGAACAAGATAGAAGAAGAAGATTTTTTACCTTGGTGGTGGTACCAACTTACTTCTTCAGATTTCAATCATCAATTCTTCAGAAGAAGAATTTTATCAAGGTTGAAAGTGGAGCTGAAGAAAATTCCCATTTCCCCATTCTTTTACCGATTCGTTCCGACAGACAGGAACAGAAATTCTATCTAAATACTCCCCTGCCGTCAAGCTGAAACCCAGGGCTCGCTTTCTTTGTATTGGTGTGAAGGGTGCATATACACTACCTGTGCAAATTATTGCACACGGCGGTGGCAATGGCGAATTTTAAGACAATTGTGGGCTTCCTGAATTCCAGTGCAATTGGTCCCTTCTCTGTTTGGCACTTCCTTTTCATGTTTTTTGTTATTTACCTTTGGGTTGGAGCGAGTAAGAAAAGCGCCCATGTGTCCCATATTCTCGTGAAAGATGCAGCCGTGGCGCGTGTGCTGAAGGCGCAGCTTGACAAAGTTCCTGCTGCAGAAGACCTGAAGGACTTATTTTACATGATCGCGGAAAAGACGTCCGTCTGCCCTAGCGGCAAGTCAAGTGGCGGGGATTTAGGTTTTTTTGGCCCGGGACAAATGGTCCCTGCGTTTGACAGAGTATGTTGGGATGCACCCGTCGGGAAGGTTCAGGGCCCGGTGGAAACACAGTTTGGGCACCATCTGATCCTTGTGCACAAGCGGGTAGACGACGAGGAGGGGAAAAAGACCCGCTAAGTTACGGGGACCTGGGGGCTCGGGCGTTGGCTGCAAGAATAATTAAGAATTCTTATTTTTTACGAAGTGGTAGTTCTTCTAAACAAAACTATATAAAGAATACGTAACCTGGGGGCAATAAGCGCGTTTCACTCTTGGTTGTTCGTAAACTAACCTAACCGTCGGGGGTCTGTTCTTTTCGCAAAGTCGACGAACTCCTCCCCCGCGGCCGAAGGATTTGCTGCCTGCTCACCGTCGCTTCGCCGCCTGTCCTACCGGTTCTAGCACCCCATGGGAAAAAAGTGGTGTCGGACGGTACGACGTGATGAACTTGGAAACGAGCACTGCGTTCACAAAGAAAAACAGCATCGATGCCCCCCAGAGCTGCAGAAATACATTCACACCGTCCAACTCCACGCCCTTGGCTGACAGCAGCCAAAACACCTCGGTGGAGACCCACGCCACCAGCATTTTGCACCCGGTCCATTTAAATTGAATGCTTGTCCCCGGCAACACCAGCGGGAGGAGGCAAACGTACCAAAGAAAGTACTGTGCCGTGCAGACTTTGTTGAACACGACAAATATATACGTGCAGAGGAACATTGCGAATGGCAAGTCCCTGCCATACTTCAGCCCAGTCAGCACTATCAGCCCGAACTGGGGGAAAAACGCTAGCGCGCCGTTGTTGATCGCGCTGCCCGTGGTGTAGGACAAGTAGATGTCGTAAAAGTAGACGGAGAAATTGTGCCTGTTGTCCCGCCGTATCAAATGGTACAAATACGTCTCGTACAAAAACTCATACCCATACAGTCCGTAAAACAGGGCGCCCAGCGCTATGAACAGGCCGCCACTGACGAGGCTAAATACCACCCTGTCCCGGTTTACCAGCGCGGCAAGCAGGGAGGACGTCCCCCGCTCCCCTCGGAAATGCGCCCGGTCCATCAGTGTCAAAAACGCCGGCAGGTAAATAATGGGGTAAATTTTGAAATGGACGGCTAGGCCATAGCACAGGGCGCTCGCGACGACACGACGTTTCATAATAAAGTACACTGCCAGTAAGCAAAGTCCTCCGACCAGGGGGTCTGCATTGCCACGCGTCGATATTGTTATTGCCACGGGGTGGAATATCCAGCACGCCGTATACTTCAAGCAGGCGCCCGGTGCAAACCCTCGGAGCCGAAGAATGTGATAAATCAAGTACCCAATGCCGAGGTCGGCAAAGATGAAGAGCAACTTGCCGAACGGGAAAAAGCTGACACTGGGCAGCAAAGAGTACGCTAACATTGGGGTGTATCGGTAGGTTGCCCGATCAAACGGTGACTCTCCGTTGCTGACATGTTTTGCTGCATCGGTGTAAACATAGTAGTCAATGTCCGTGTATTTGAAGGCAAAGTTAGCGTCTTGCCACAACCCATACACAAAGAAACACACCCGGGCCAGACTCCCAAAGAGAAACAAGTTGTTAAAATCTGCCTTGACGATCATCGTTGTCCTTCTTACGCGCGTAAACCCCCAGATAGTACCTTTACATTGTCGTCTTCGAAAAGGAAACGCTTGCGAACCCCCTCCCCGATTATTTTATCCTCATAGAAAGAAAGAAAGAAAGAAAGAAAGAAAGAAAGAAAGATAGAAAGAAAAAAGTATGGCGCATATTATACTTGGTATATATATATTATAGAGAAGTACTGGGAGTAGTAGTAGTATTTTTTTTAATAATAATAATAATAAAATTAAAAAAAAATAATAATAATAATTATTAATAAGTCGTCTCCTCCTCCCTCGTCGTCTTCTAAAAAAATAATAAAAATTAAA
>LT642220.1:16517-28105 GCA_900128585.1 Stramenopiles sp. TOSAG23-3 | reverse complement strand
AGAAGAAGAAGAGAAGGAGGAGTGCGTGATGATGATGATTTTGATGGATGCTGTGGTGCTGCTGTGTTTATTATAATAATAAAAAATATCTCGCAAAAAAAAAGCAGCCGGCGGCGGCGATTTTTTTTCCTATTTTTCAGCAGTTTCTATACTGTGACGGCTATATTATATTACCTCCTTGGTATAATAAAATAATAAAAAAATGAAAGAGAGAAGAAGAAGAAGAGGAGAAAAGAAAACATCCTCCTACGTATACACCTCTCTTTTTATAATCCATCACACTTTACTTTCGTTTTTTCTTCTCCACGGTGATTATTTCTTTGTCCAGTTTTGCTTCACGAAGGCTAATCTTACTATCAGGCTTCAACGTTTTCCTAGGAAATCCATACGAAATTTTCAACAAGGAATCCAACGTATCTCCATTGCGTAGGTTTGTTTCGTCCTGAAAGTCCTCGTCGACCAGCACTTTTTTGGACAACACTCGGTGCAGAGTGTCTAGGGTATGTACATCAGGGTTAAACTTCTCTTCCCACAACGGCTGGCGCCCAAAGCGAACCTTGACGGTGATCGTTGGTTTCTCGGCGTCCAAAACGAATTGGAACTCTGCCCGCCGGAAAAAGGACAGCCCAGGTAACGAATTCGCCATTGCATAGCCAATCGTACCACCTAGTAAGGCATGCCCCAGGTGCACATTGACGTGCTGCCAACTCAGCGCAAGAGGGACTACCACCGCCATGCACAAAACTACGGCCGGGGTTGAATATACTTCCATTTTATCTACAGCTCGCCCTTCCTTCTTTTCGCGGGGTAAACCGTCAGAAGAGTTGTCGCGCAGAGAGTGACCCTGTCCGCTCCACTTCGATGATGTTGACGATGCACTCACATTTGGCGGGGCGGCAACAGAACGGTGGTCATGAAGCATAAACCCCATGGAAGTCCGCGCCCCGTTTGCAGGTTGTTCCGTAAGAAAATCTGGGACCCGTCCTGCATGCATGTTCTCAACCACTGCCTTGTAATCCGGGTCGTCTGCTGTCACTCGATGTTTTTCCTTCATGTCACTTGTGATCCAGCCGAGCTCTCGCCGGTTTTCGTAGGGGCCCGCGGTTGATTTGACGGTATGCACACCGGCACGACGGGGTTTGCGTTTCCTATCGTCCGTTTTGGCTATTTCAAAAAAGACAACTGCATCGCTGAAAAAAGCGCAATGGACCTCTCGAGTATTTTCGTCCAAACCTGGTTCAGAATTCAACGTCCGGCCCGAACCGGAAAAATTATCCCCGTCACTGCGCGCTTTTGCTCCCTCAAACAGTTGGCTCACTACTTCTTCAGGACTGTCATCGGCCGAAGGGGTGCTGCCATTGTTTAAATTAAAGTGGGCTTCTGCTGCAGCATTGATATCGCCATCGTGTGAATCAAGCAAAGCGTTCGCTTGATCTAACGGCAAACCAGTTATTGCAGAAAGTCTATCGGCCATACTATATTCAATGTAAATAAGCAAAGACGCAAACGAACCTTTTCTTCCTGTCTTTTTTGTTCCGAAGATTTTATGTCTAGACAATATCAACGGTATCTCGGAGGAGAAAAGCGAGATGGCCTCTTCCTTTCTTCTTCTTCCTCGGCCGCGACGAAGAAGAAGAAGAAGAAAGAAAGAAGAAGAAGAGAGAAGAAGAAGAGAGAGAAGAAGAAAGAAGAAGAAGAAGAGAAGAAAGAAGAAGAAAGAAGAAGAAGAAGAAGAAAGAAGAGAAGAAAGAAGAAGAATGAAAGAAGAGAAGAAGGGTTTGCTCTCCGCGGCAGGCTGTGGCCTCGTAATTTAAATATAATTATAAGGCCAGCCATTTATAATTATTAGAGAAGAAGAAGATGAAATCAATTCAAAGATCAAAGAGAAGAAGATGAAATCAACATTTAATATTTAATATTAATACGCGTAGAAATATTATATAAAAAATATAATAGTAATATACCTTTTTTTTACATACACACAGCATATATTCATAGTCTATAAAATATCTTTATTAAAATAATTTTAGATGGATTTTTATTATTTGTTTGTTGGTCTCTCTTCTTCTCTTCTTCTTCTTCTTTCTTCTTCCTTCTTCTTCTTCTTCTTCTTCTTCTTCTTCTTCTTCTTCTTCTTCTTCTTCTTCTTCTTCTTCTTCTTCTTCTCTCTCTTCTCTCTCTTCTTCTTTTTCTCTCTTCTTCTTTCTCTCTCTTCTTCTTCTCTCTTCTTCTTTCTCTCTCTTCTACTCTTCTAGTATTAATACCAAGGTAGCAGCACAGTTGTTCTTCTTATTTTAAAATTATTATTATTATTGTTGTGGATCATCAGTGTATATATCTACTACTACACTATATATAATAATAATGGATTTTATATTTTGAATGAATGAATGAATGAATGAACTTTGAATTAGTAGATATTTTAGATATGAGTTTAAACAAAGCCTGGTGCAGCAAAACCATGATTTAGTTAACATCGGAAAGTCAGCCCTAGCACCATTTTTTTCAGAAAGCGTTATCGATTTACTTTATTATTTGTTTGTGTGCCCAAAGCCAAATCATTTGCAGAAGGAATGTCGTCCAAACTTACTGTACTGCTTGCGTTGTGCCTTATCGCGGGAACGTCCGCTTTCAAAGCGTGCGGCAGCCCAAAACTGAGAAAGGAAAAGGTGATTTCGAAACGCGCCCACGAACTTATGGATTTGAGCGCACTCCCGACCGATTTTCACTGGGGAAACGTCAACGGTACAAACTACCTTACCGAATCGAGGAACCAACATATCCCACAATATTGCGGGAGTTGCTGGGCCTTTGGCACCTTGTCGTCCCTGAACGATCGTTTGAAAATTCAACGAAAAGCTAAAGCCCCCGAAACTATTCTTGCGCCTCAAGTCCTCATCAACTGCGGCGGAGGCGGCTCGTGCGATGGGGGAGACGTCGGCGGCGTGTTCCAGTACATGGAAGAGCACGGTTTACCGGACGAAGCGTGCCAAAACTACGAGGCTACTAACAATGGGAACGAGTGCTCTCCTCTCGGGGTTTGCGAAACGTGCGCCCCCGGAAAAAACTGCACCCAAATTACCAAGCCAAAGCTTTGGGGGCTGGAGCAGTACGGTTATGTCCATGGGGGCGCAGATGTGGATGCTGTCGGAAACGTGGCCGTAAGCATTGACAAGCTCAAGGCAGAAATTGTAGCCAATGGGCCGCTGGCCTGCGGAATACACGCCACGCCAGAGTTGGAAGCGTTCGGCACAACAACGGCCGTGGAGACGTACCCTGGTGGAATCTTTACGCAAAAAACGCTTCTTCCTGTTCCCAACCACATCCTCTCGATCGTTGGGTACGGGCACGATGAAAAGGTCAACCTTTCGTATTGGGTGCTTCGAAACTCATGGGGGACGTACTGGGGCGAAGACGGTTTTGCGAAAATTGAAATGGGCAACAACAACCTCGGAATCGACAACCCGATCTTTGGAAGCTGCAGTTGGGCCACCCCAAGCCCAAAATTTGCAGAGGACGAAGAGGAAGAAAAGGTACCAAGCAAGCGCGTTGCCAAAGGGACCTTTCACAACTACGACCAACCATTGCTGCCGATTCATGCCAGCGCACCTTCTGTCGTGATGTCACCCCTTCCCAATGCCAGCGATGCCCCTGCATCCTTTGACATTCGAGCCGTCGACGGTATCGATTACTCCACTCCAAATCGAAACCAGCACATCCCTCAGTACTGCGGAAGCTGCTGGGCCCACGCAACTTCGAGCGCCCTCGGCGACAGGTTTAAGATGGCCAGAAAAGCCGCCTTTCCCGAGGTATTCCTGTCCCCGCAAAATTTGATCAACTGTGTCACTGCGGGTGGGTCGAAGGGCTGCGACGGGGGTGACCACACTGCCGTGTACCCATACTACCACAAGCAAGGAGGAGTGGACGAAACGGTAAGTTCGGAGCTTCTCGTTTTTCTCTTTACTTCGTAATACTAACCATTCCTAACACTTCAACCCCTCGAAATTACAAACAGTGCCAAAACTACCAAGCCAAGAACCTAAAGTGCGACGCGGAAGGAACGTGCATCAACTGCTCTCCAAGCAAAGGGTGCTTTCCAATGGGTGCGCCTGCGAACAAGAACAACTTTACAAAATATTTTGTATCGGAGTTCGGGGTCATTTCGAAAAATGCAAGTCAAATGGCAGCTGAGATTGCCGCCAGAGGCCCAGTCGCTTGCGCGATGTGCGTCACCCCTGAGTTTGAG
The DNA here is from genome assembly GCA_900128585.1 of Stramenopiles sp. TOSAG23-3. NCBI lineage: Eukaryota > Stramenopiles sp. TOSAG23-3. Next base: position 23,859 of record LT642220.1, on the reverse strand, counting down.
AACTACCAAGGGGGCGTGTTTGTCGACAAGACTGGGTGCACTTCGCCAATGCATGCCGTGGCCGTCAGTGGGTTTGGAACGGATCCGAAAGAGGGACCGTACTGGATCGTCCGGAACTCCTGGGGAAGATACTGGGGTGAGGATGGTTGGTTTCGCCTACAGAAGGGAACAAACAACCTTGGCATTGAGAACCAATGTGCATGGGGGGTTCCAAAACTCTGAAAAAATACCCTCTTGCGCGACGAGAGAGATTAGGTGTGATAAGAAAGCACCCTGGGTTTTTTTTTAAAAACAAATTATTTTGTTGTGCGTGTTTGCCAATTAAGTAATTATTACCGAGATCCAAAATAAGAAAGCAAGATGTAAGAAGATAAGTTCGCAGTACATGAAGGAATGTAAACCTTGAATGTCTAAATCTAGAGTTCAGTTCGCAGTGAACACTAATTTTAAAATATATTACTTAAATAACAGCCAATTTTCTTGCTTTAGATTTAAGAAGTTATTAAATGTTTTTTAATCATTTTCATTGCATTAGCTGTGCCTGCAAACTGCTTACACTGTCTCTGGGTTTCGCCTCTTGATTAGTTTTGAATTTTCGTCCTCTGTTTCTTCGCTTGCAGCTGCGCTCTTCTCTTCTCGCTTTTCCTTCCCGTTGGCGTTCAGCCCCATGGCCTTGTAGTACCGCAGCAGACTCTTGCGTTCCACGGGTATCCTCGTCCCGTCCAACGGCATTCCCCATCGCACCGGCAGAAGCCAAAACAACGGGTTTGGGCCGAGCACGTGGCATATGTTGCCATACAACCCTTTCTCAAACAGGGACTGCTTGTACACGTCCTTCACTTTCTGCCCGTTTTTGTATCGTTTGTCGTCTTTGGCCCGCAACTTTTCGCAGAATTCCAGCGTTGTGTAGGCTTTATACGTCAAGTAGCAGTGGAAACCAAAGAACGGGACGATCACGCAGCTCATAGCAATTCCAAAGAACCAAACAAAAATAATAAGAACGTCCAGCACAACGAGTGGGCGCTGTATGGCGTGGACGAACTTTGCCCGCATGATGACGATGTACGCTACCAGCGTGCAGGCCCCGTAGAAAAGGCACAGGAAGAAGTATTTGTGGTTCAAAAAACCGACACAATTTCGTATGTACGGGCAATGGTGGTCCATCTCCAGGGTGCACACGCCGCACTGCCGGCAGTGGTGGGCACGGTCGGGCTTGTACTTGCCACAAATGCGGCAATACCGCGGGGAGCCGTCCATTTTCCGTTCGATCTGACGGGCCATTTGGGCGGGTTGGTTCTTGCTCACCACCCTTTCTTTCGTTGGATCCCAAGGGAACTTTGAAGGGACGCGGCCGGGGCAGACGAAGTGGGCGAGCATGAAGCTGATTCCAAACAAGGAGAACAGCGTGCTAACGAACGGAACGGCCGTGTTCGGGTTACCAATCTGCGGGGCATTTCGAATCTTCATGTACCCAGGAAAGAACGATGCCATAAACGAGGAATACCAAAGCAAGATGGACCCCACCAGGAACCCCATCGGAAAGTACTCTTTGCAACAGTCGCCAGGGTTCGCTTTCCCCATGGCTGAATATAGATCGAAAGTCCGGGCTGCTTCCCCGTCCGTTCCTTTTGCACAAGCTAGAAATGGACCCGACTCAAGGCAATGTCTGAATGGCCTGATGAATCGAAAGAACAAAACGTCGCGAGAGAAACAATCCTTTTCCTCGACTAGATTTCTCATAAACGAAAGTTACCGTGAGAGTAGTCGTATGAAAATGTTTTAGTTTCCATTCCCATTCTGAAAAGTATCAATCGCACAGTCATTACATTACATACATATAAACACATTAAACAATTCGATATATTATTATATATTTATTAAATATAATTATCCAAAGTGTATAAATAAAGACGAAATAAACCAACTACATTATAAAAATTTACTTATTTCATCTCTCTCTCTCTCTCTCTCTCTCTAGTCCTCCTATTATATATAATAAAACTATGAGGCTATCGTTTAAATGTATTTTACAATTAACATTGTTATAATAGGTTATTTCATAACGAAGATCGTATAAATAATAATATATGATGACAACATACTCTCTTCTTTTCTTCAATTATTCTAAATTTTTTGGAAGAAAAGAAAAGAAGAAGAAGAAGATCATCGTCTTTTTTTTAACCCCGGCATAGGCCTGGCCTATATAGTAATAATAATATTTAAATAAAAAACCGGAGGACCGAATTTTTTTTGTCGGTCCGGTTTTCGGTATATATATAAACACAGCATAAGGAATAATATTGATGATTCGGGCCGATTTTTTATTTTTTTTTCGGTCCGGTCTGGTTAATAGGCCTTTTGGTTTCTAATTTATAAAGAATACTTTATCGTGGCTGTGTCGAAAAATATGCTGGTCTGTACCAAGTTGAATTGTTGTTTCGAAAGTATATGTACTTTCCGCCAGCCTTCCAGTACTCTGCCAAAATTTGGTACGAACAGATTCCAATTCCGAACGACTTCCCTATCGCTTGCGACCGGCACCCGGACGTGACGAAACCAATGCTCGCAAACGTCGGGTCCTGGTCATTTGCGCGCCCTCGTTGCTCTTCCACCCCCTTCACGTCCGATGGGCGAGGGGGGGCACACTTTCCCTTTTCCAATTCTGGAAGGGCAAGGACTGCCCCGTACCGGGGAACACCCTTTCGGCAAGCACGAACGAAGACCTGGACCAGCAGGCCGGTTCCATCTTTGCGCTGCAACGCGCCCTGGACTTCCCAGGAAACCCTTCGCAACACGGTCGGGGGCACGCCGGCCATTTGGCTGCTGTCCCCAGGACAGTACGCTTCCCATGTCGGTACAAACGGTGACGGGTGCCGGAGCCGCATGAAATTAAGCCTGTGCCTGGACGCCTTGCGCGATTCCGCGTCCGTTAACGCCTTGGAACGGCGCTCGATGTGCTCCCCGCCTGCTGCGGTATCGGGGTAATCCTCCGGGAAGCTCGGGGCGTTGTGCTCGCCCGAGAACGAAGCGTAATCGCTCGTTCCGATCGCCACACAACCAGCGTGAATAAACTTTACCCAAAACGGCCGCGCATACGATTTCGGCAGCATCAACGTGATCCCCCCTCCCCCTTTTCCCCGGCCAGGAAAATTTTCCCTCCGGACGCACGTCACTGGAACGTGAGAGCCGTCCTCGCCAGCAACAGCAAGCGTCGAGATGGACCTCTGACGCAATGTGTCGGGAGTCCCCAAAGCCTTCTGCGCCAGACTCTGGCTGAGCGGGCCAACAAAACGAAAGGTTGCAAGATCGTCTCGAACTTTTATACGAAAACCTTGTCCAAACACATACCCCAGGGCTTGCCTGGTTTGGTCCTCTAGCTCGGGATGCGACAGGACCCACAGCTTGTTCTCGGAGAAAAAACACGCTTCCGCGGGGCCGACGAACCCTTCAGGAAACTCCTCGGACGCGGCGTACAGGTCGATCGGCCGAAAGCCTGCCGGCACCAAGGCATTGTTCTCGAGCCGCTGGTCCGGGGAAAGCAATCTGTTGAATACGTTTCGAACAAGGCCTGGATCGTCCGAGGCACCCATTCCAACCCCCCCTTCTATCTCAAAAATGTTAAAGTACGACGTGTCGTGCACCGCGCAACGGTGGTTTGCAGCGTCGTTCACCGCCCTCGGGCCAATATCGTTTCTGGATTCTGGCAGGATAAATTTCCCTGACCACGCGCTTTTCATTTTGAACCGTTTCGCATGCCATATGTGCGTTTCTAGCCGCCTCGGCATCCCAGATTCCAGCCTTGCATTGAAATTGTGTGCTCGACGGCGCGACCGTCGAGGCGCTGGCGAGTCTGCGCTGGCCCTTTTCTTTTCTGGAACGCTTCGAAAACGGCCCGAAGCTCGGTTCGAACATCGCCGTTTGTGACTTGTCGTTCGACGGCGCAAATGCCGTGGCAAAGGGTTCGCTTCCCACAAAGGCTTAAAAACACTCTCTACTGCGCCGCCCGTGTTTTCCCCAACCCTTTGCCTCTTCGCATGCCTCTTCGCGATAAGCTGTTGCATCTGGAAGAGTTCATTTTTTCGTTCATTCGCGAACTTCAAGACGTCAACCGTCCCGCCTGCGGTTAGCCCTGCGTCGCTGGTTGGAAACATCGTTCCGAAATGTTTTCGTTTCGGAAATAATGCTTTCGAGTTCACATTATTTTATGGTTTCGTTTCGTTTCGTTTCGTTTCTTCTCTATTACATAGATAGATGTATTAATTTAAAAAGGAAACAAAAAGAAACATTTTCGGATGGTGGTGGCGGGAGGAGCGAGGAGAGACGAGCGACGCCGCCGCCGCCGCTCGCGGCGAGGATTTTGTCAACATTCTGTTTGATACATATTATAATACAAAAATCTTTTTTTATTTTTGTTGTTTCTTCGTCTTCTTCTCTCAATTTATTAAATATTACATTCATCTGATAAGTTTTGAATTTTCTATGTACAAAAATATATATACGAATTACAAAAAAATAAACAAAAACATCATCATCATTTTTTTGTAAAATAATTGTTGTTTTGCTTATCTTATAGCATTTCTTCCAGCGCACCAGCCAACGCATTTGCTAGATGTGCTTTCGTTACCAATACACTGGGACGACGGTTCCGTTTTGCGCGCTTGTATGTTCTTAATGGTTCTGCAAGCGTTTGGTTGCGGGGGAGGGGGGCAAATGTTAGAAAAGCGTTTTTGGGTTTCAAAAGTTGATGAGAAAAATAGCCTCCTACGATTATTGGTGTATCAGGTGTAACTAGCAGCGAATAAGCACAGAAGATGGAAGTCTCTCAGCGTTGAAAGTTCAACGAAAACGCCCGTAGTTTGTCATCATATACACAATTTTCTAACCGTAGAAAGGGAGATCGATAAGGGGAGGGGGGGGCATTTACTTACCTACGTGCTTTAAAAGCTTCAACGTCGCCTCGTCGCTGGTGGACAACACGTTGCCTCCGGCTTCGTCCGGTGAGTCCTCCACTTCGCTACGGCTCCTTTTCTTCGACGGACTCACAGGGCTGTTTTTTTCGTCCTTTCTTGATTTTTCCTGCCCTTTTTCTTCATGTATGCCACCTGCTGGGGCACACGCTTTTGCTTTCGTTTCAATTTTCTCTGCTACTTTTCCCCGATCGCTTTCCATACCAACAATTATATATACAAACACAACGAAGAGAAACTACCAAAGCCCCATACGGTAACGCAATGAACCAACAACCACCCGTGCTCGTTTATACACAATACGTTAAGTAGTTATTACTACCAACTTAATCAATGCCTCCAACGTCGCTGTTTCAATTTTCAACTGTTCCCTTGAATACTCTACCTAACTACTCCAGGACAGACGCTTCGTTGAATAGAATCTCTACCATGTTTTCCCTTTCCCTGCATGCATTGCATCGAGTGAACGTGCCTTTTTTTTTTTGGCCACCGCGACCGACCACCACACAATTATTTTTTGCTGGGCTTAGCTGGGCTGTGGGCTGTGGTGATGTGGTGGGTAGCCTCTTATTAATTATAAATATTTTATTTATAGAGTATGAATATTTATAATTAAAATCCATTTTTGTTTACCTATCAATGACCATTTTTAATACAAAGCCCTGCTTGAAAACAACCCTTTCTTCAGCACCGGTCCATGGTCACTTAAAGTGGACTCTTTGTATCTTGTCATGAGATTTTCGGTTTTATGAGCCAACGATTCCTCAAACTTTGCTTTTTGTTTTCTCAAGAAATCGTTTCTACGCTGCGTAGGTGCCTTGTTGAACAGCAGTGGCGTACGAGGGGACATGTACGGCGCTGTGCTGTACTGCATTTCATTTTGCAGGCGCTGCTGGTAAATGTCCTGTCCAAAGTTGGGTGGAACGGGGGGTGCGGTCAACCCAAGGCGCTGCGACATCGTCTCTCCCCTGGATTGCTTTGGGGGCAAACGTCTATTCAACGTGTCGTACGTGCAAACGCTATGCGCATTTTGAATCCCTTGCCCCAGTTCCCACCGGTCTATAAATCCACTCTTGTCCGCATCAAAGGCTTGCATGATCATGTCGGCGTCTTGGCACGTGAGGGAAAAGTGCTCCCGCTTGGCCATTTTCATTATCATGTCTCGAAATTCCTGACGGTCTAGCGTTCCACTCCCGTCGTAATCGTACTTCTTGAACGCCGACATCAGCATTCGCGTGTTGTCGCACAGGAGAAGGGTCAACTGCGGCGATATTTCGGCCGGGTTGCACCTGCGGTTTACCATCAGGTGGGGGTGGTTCAAAGCGATGTGCCTCCTTTTTTCCCACCGTTCCAATCGCGGGCTCAACTTTTTCGGAATCGCCCTTGGGGTCGCCCGCTGCCGCCGCCGCCGTGGGCTGCTCCCGTGACTTGACCGGCTGTCCGACCGGCTTCTCCGGGATGAGGGAGGCACCGGATACCCTCTTGGTGACGAAGACGAGGCACGTGAGAATGACATTTTTTTAATGGGAGAGACCGGGGGGGGACCGCCAAAGAGTGACCCTACTAGTAATTTTGTACTCGCTTTACGATCTCGTAAGCGGGGAGTGTACTGCCGCGAACGGGAATCCATTGTTTTTTATGTATGTACTGCCGTTCAGTAGTTCTGCTTCCGTTGCTTTTTTTGTTGTATATTATATATAGATATATAGATTTATCTTCCAATTCAAAAGACCAATTAATGCATATACTTATATGGATTGAAATTATATCTTGTTTAAGAATAATGATCTCATGTCTATAATTAGATGATCACACTTTTTGTTTTATATACAAATGTGAGGGTGAAACAACCGAACACATTTAAAAAATATGTGATAATTATAATATACCGGTAAACGGATGATGGATGAGATGGAAAGAAGAAGAAGAACATTCGTCTTTTTTTAATTTTATTTATATAATTATACCGTACCTGGGTATTAATACCTGGTACCGACCGATATTGTTGTCCTGTATATATTTATACTTGTTGAACTTTTGTTTTATTTTTTCAACACTTTATATTGTAACGAATAAAGCAAAGAAGAAGAAGAAGAAGAAGAAGAAGAAGAAGAAGAAGAGGAAGAAGAAGAAAGAAGAAGAAGAAGAAGAAGAAAGAAGAAGAAGAAGAGAGAAGAAGAAGAAGAAGAAGAAAGAAGAAGAAGAAGAAGAAGAAGAAGAAAGAAGAAGAAGAAGAAGAAGAAGAAGAAAGAAGAAGAAATAAAAAAAAAAAGAAGAAGAAGAAGAAAGAAGAACGAAGAAAGAAGAAGAAGAAGAGAGAAGAAGAAGAAGAAGAAGAAAGAAGAAGAAGAAGAAGAAGAAGAAGAAGAAGAAGA
>LT642220.1:0-13278 GCA_900128585.1 Stramenopiles sp. TOSAG23-3 | reverse complement strand
AGAAGAAGAAGAAGAAGAAGAAGAAGAAGAAGAAAGAAGAAGAAGAAGAAGAAGAAGAAGAAGAAGAAGAAGAAGAAGATAGAAGAAGATAGAAGAAGAAAGAAGAAGAAGAAGAAGAAGAAGAAAGAAGAAGAAAGAAGAAGAAAAAAGAATGTCGAAAATGTCAGAAAAAAATTAATTTAATTTTAATATAGAAATAGAAATAGAATCCAAAAATAAATATAATATAGAAATAGAATGATGAAAATAAATATTCATGGCCACCGGCCACCGATGATCTATTATTCTCTTTTTTTTCTCTTTTTTTTTCTTCTTTCTTCTTTCTTCTTTCTTCTTTCTTCTTTCTTCATTCTTCTTTCTTCTTTCTTCTTTCTTCATTCTTCTTTCTTCGTCATCACAGCAAATGAAGTCAGCAGCAGCGCAGAAGAAGAAGAAGGACTCAACAAAACTTCTTCTCTTTTTTTTTTTTGGTTGGAGGATGATTTCATTATTATTTGTTTTAAATTAATTCTTTCGTTCTCACACAGACATATAACGAAGGATTGAAAAAGAAAAAAAAGGTGATTACTCTATGGAATCGAAGGAATCCTTCCTTTTTTTCACGCTCTATCGTTCTTGCAGACTTCATGTAATAGATAACATGATTGTTGTTTTGTCATTCGTGTTCATCACCGTTCTCGTCGGTGCGGTCACTTACTATTATGTTCGGGACGATGAATACGAAACCGCTGATTCCTTCTTTTTGGCAGGGAGAGAGTTACACTGGGGTATCGTCGCTGGATCGCTGATGCTGACAAATTTATCGGCAATGCACTTGGTGTCCATGAATGGTGTGGCATACACAGAAGGGTAAGTGGATTCTGTTGCACCATTCGTATTTATCTTTACTAACACGTCCTCGTATCCCGTCTCTTCTTCTTTGATGATTTCCTAGCTTGGTCGTCGCCGGCTGGGAAGTCCTCTCTGCAATTGCCTGCGCCTTAACCGCGGTCCACTTCCTCCCTAAATATTGGGCAGCAGACGTTGCGACGACACCGGAATACTTGAAAAAGCGGTTTGATCGCTGGACCCATACAATCGTTTGTGGTTGCTTCCTAGTCGGGGGTGTCCTTCAAGAGATGCCAGCAGCAGTCTACACCGGCGCAGTCGCTTTTGATCAGATTTTTGGTTTGCAGAAACAAATTGGTTGGCAAGGTCAGTGGGGAAAGTTTGCAGTGCTCTCCGTCACTATTTGGTTTACGGGCCTGCTTGGTGCACTCTATGCTGTCGTCGGTGGCTTGAAAGCAGTCGCAATTTCGGACACTATAAATGGTGTGGGGATGTTTGTTGGAGGTTTATCCGTGCCCATGCTTGGGCTGTCCTATATTGGAAAAGGGAGTGTTTTCGAAGGGGCCTCGATTTTGTACTCTAGCAACAAAGACAAGTTCAACATGGTTGGTGGGGCAACTTCGACCATACCCTACCCTTCGATTTTTTTTGGGATGCCCGTTATTCAAATGTACTATTGGTGCATGCAGCAAGTCATCATCCAGCGAACGCTTGCTGCGAAAAACTTGCACCATGGTCAAAAAGGCACAGTAGTCGCAGGCTTCCTGAAGGTCTTGGTCCCTTGGATCATTGTGCTTCCTGGAATTATTGCCTTTCACATCCTGCGTGAAGATGGTGTGGAACTGAAAGGCAACACCGACGAAGCGTACCCCAGGCTCATGAAAAAAGTATTGCCAGAATGGTCGATGGGCATATTCGCTGCTGTGATTATCGGAGCAGTGCTTAGTACGTTCAACAGCAACCTCAACACGATAGCGCAGATGTTGACGCTGGACATTTACAAAGTTTGGATCAACCCAACAGCGTCTGAAGAGAAGTTGTTCAAAGTTGCAAGAAATGTGGGGATATTTACGGGAGGCTTTGCCCTGACTGTGGCCCCCTTCTTCATGTTCACCCCTGCTGCGTATGCTTTTCTTGTTAGCGTAAATGGGCTTTGGAATGCGCCGGTGTTTGTCCTATACGTGTGTGGGACCATGGACTTTACTTTGCTCGGGACGCGGTATAGCTTCAACCACCTGCGGCCGCGCGCAGCGCACGTTTGCAGTGCTGTAACCGCAGTCACTTTCATCTTTTTCAGATGGGTACTACCAGCGTGTATCAAAAAAGCAGAGATTCACTCTTTGTACGCAACTGGGATTGCTGCAAGCAGCGGAATACTTACGATGATTGTTCACGGGCATTTTTGGCCATTGGAAGAATTTGAAATCCAAAAGATGTTGCGGCGGGTTCAAAAATCATCTTCTCGCCCCCTCGACAACAATGAGTACGTTGAAATGATAGATGTTGGGTCGCCCGGGGACCTTAAGGGAATCGATTTTAATGATGGCGCAAAAAATTACGACAAACCATGGAAAATGGTGAAAGTTGGGGCCTTGTTCATCACGCTCTTTGCTATCGTTCAGTACATCATATTTCATTAATGTGTTCCCACTCAGGCATTATTATTAATATACCTTAGTACGATATTCTGGCCTGAGTGAAGAGATATCAGCCGTATCTCGGCACATTATAATAGTATTAATATCAGTGTGAAGGATACCCGGTATAAAATATGAATTCCGAGAAGGAAGAAGACGAGCAGCAGCAGCGGGCGGCGGCCTAAAAAAATATATTATTTTTCTTTCCCCATCCAACAACAACAACAATAAAATTATTTATTATTAATAATTTTAATTTTTGAGTGATGAGTTTTGGTAATAATATTTAGGCGACACTCACTAATTTGTACTTTAACACTTCTTCATAAAAAAGACGAGTCAAAACTGCTCGGTGATTTTTTGTTTTATCACAGTCGTTCTTCTACTGATGAGGTAATCTATAGCGTTCTTGTATTTTTGCAGACTTTCGAACTTACCCCCTGTGGTGTAGTATAATCAGTATTGCTGCTGTATCATGGTGGTGCGATGACTTCCTTTCTAGGCGAGTACGAAGCCACCCAGGCCAAAGCAGAGCGTGCGCAACGGCAAGCCTCTCGCACTCAGCTACTTTTGGCCGAACGCCTTGCTAGGTTGGATAAACAATTAAAATCGGCAAAGGAAGCGGTGGATGCTGCAGTCATAGTTGAAACGGGTGAAGACGAGTGCGCCGATGCCGACGCGGGGCAAGGGGACCCTCGGTTGCATGGTTGCCCCGGGGCGACGGAAAAGCCGACGCATGAAATAAAAAGAAGACAAAGGGTCGTGATTGCCATGCTGATCCGCCAGCCCCCAGAGGCATCTCTGTATTCTTTCATCGGTCACCACCTGGCGTTAGGTTTTGAATGCATTGAATTTTTTTTTGATGACATCGACGACGACGGGGCAGACGCAAGAATCATGGGTGAGCTCAGAAGGAGATACAAAAAAAGTGTTCGTATTCACCACTGCAACCGTGCATGGTTTATGGAATTGAAAGATTCTTCAAAGTGCTGGGATCAGTATGGGGAATACGTATTCCAGGATCTAATAGCCAGACAAGTGTTGGCAGTAGAGTATGGCCTGCGGCTGTCTTGCACGGACGGTGTAGATTGGCTCCTGCACATCGATGTTGATGAATTGCTGCATTTTGATGGAAACGGGTCTACCAACGTAGCCAAATGGTTTGCCAACGTTCCCGAGCAAGCAGACATCGTCCACTTTGTTAATTTAGAAGCTGCCCCTGAACGTTCAGAGCTCTCCCAGAGGGGTTCAGGTGACTATTTTTCCGAGATATCTCTCTTCAAGGAAAACCCGTCCAATGTAAGCTTGGCAGTTCTGCGCCAGCATTGGCCCAGTGGCAAGCGAAAGCACTATTTTACTGCGTATGCAAACGGGAAAAGTGCCGTTCGCTGCGGAACTTCACATGGCTCTGTCGTTCCCGACGGTTCCCATTCCTTTCGTCATAGCACGCCCAGTATGACGGGACCAGAGCAAACTTCTTTGACGTGCATAGAGGCAGACAGTGTCCAAGAAGGCACGGTGCGTCTACTGCATTATCCCCACTGTAGCATGGATTTGTGGCAAACAAAATACGAACTGCTGGGCGAGTTTCCTAACGTTTGGTGTGGCAAAGATCGGATTCCAGAGGATTCTTTTCATTGGAAATCCAGAAACTTACTGTCCCTTGAGCAAAACAGAAAATCAAACCATGCTAAAGCTGACAGCACAACATGGACAGACATGAATATCTCGCCTGAGCAATTCTTCGTTGACAATGTTGTATTTTCAAACAAAGAAGAAACTGAAAAGTTGATAAAAGTTGGGTTACTTGTACGATTCAACAACAATCTTCTGTTTTTTTGTGACGAACAAGAAATTTGATTCTTATGCTGTGTAATGTATATAAATATTAGTAAAAAATAATTCTCCAACTACTTCTTTTTATTTTTTATTTAATTAAAAAAATCAAGAAGGAAGTAGTATTAATAGTACTACAGGTATTATGATCACTTTAAGACTATAATATTAATATCGACACAGCAAGAATATTCAATAATATTTTTTTACCACAGAGGAGTTGTTTGAAATTTGAAAAAAACAAAACAACAACAACCAACAACAAAAAAAAAAAATAATAAAAACAATAATTATTTATTATTAATTAATAATAGGTATCATCTTGATGATCGAATTTCATTTCTGGACACAGAAAGAAAAACCTTCATGGTGGGGTAAAACTGTGTTTCCAAATTAGGGGGGCCTTTCGAAATTGAAATCGCTGAAGCATTTGTTGCACGGTTTCTTCGTTTCTCTGGCTGTTCTTTCTTTCTTCCTTTTAGAGTATCAACGGTTTAGTAACCGCAAGATGGGGGTTTTGTTTGTTGCCCAAGGCCTGACGTTTTTGGGGCTGTTGGCCGGTTCATATAGCAGTTTCAAAATAGTTAAAGGCGGCGTTTCGAAAAACGCCGAAGCGAAGGAAAAGTCCGTCACTATGCTTAAGTTTTGGGTAATGTACTCGTTCCTTATATTGTTTGACATGACGATCGACCCATGGGTATCGTGGCTCCCTTTCTACGACTACGCCAAGCTGTTGTTGCTGCTGTACATGCTAGTCCCCCAGTCCAACGGGGCGAGCATATTGTATGAAAGCCTTGCCGTCCCGTTTATAAAGAATAACGAGGAGAAGTTCGCAACAAAGGTGTGGCCGCACGTGCAAGGAAAAGTTATTCGGTTCGCGAACAAAGCACAGGTTCAGATAGTAGAATCTCTGGTGACTAGCGTCAGTTCCACGGAGCTGGACGCCTTGGCCCGGGAGGCTGAAAACTCACTGGAAAGTGTCAGTCAGGAAAAGCTGCGGCGAAGGCGCCAAGACCAAGCGGCTTCCTCGAGTGCGAGCACGTCCAAATAATTGTATAAAAAAACAAAATTAAAAAACAAATTATATAGTATGTTTTAAGACTCTCATTTAAAAAAACAAAATTAATATAGGGAAAAAATTATGTTCAGTTACTGAAAGTGATTCATGCATTTGCTCCCGCGATGCGTAACATTTCGTCAGTACGTATCTTATTAATGTTTAAATTCTTAAGCCCTTACTTTTTTACCTGCATTCCCGCATCCTCCGGCTCCCCATGCAGCAAATCCAGGAAGGAGTATTTTGCTGGCGTCGCCAAACTGCTGTACTTTTTTACCTTCTTGGACCCCGCCTTCTTGTGCCGCCTCGCACGACGGCCACCGCCACCGCCTTCCTCGTCCGAATCCACCTCTGGCAAAGAGATGCACTGGTGGTCCTGCGGGCGTGATTTGCTGCAGTCACACATTCGAAACCCGTGCTGAATCTTCAAGCCGACAGCATGGCCCCCGTGGCACTGGTAAGCGCAGGACCGGCAAATCATGACTTTGCAGGAGGCGCACTCAAAGAAGACTTGCAAAGGCGCGCGCCTTTTGGCTTCGTCTTCTTCTTCATTGAGGCATATCAACACTTCCTCCTCGTCCTCGTCCTCGTCGACGTTATCGTCCTCGGTAACCAAAAGGGTCGCCGTGTCGTTTTCGCCAGGCATCCCCACGTAGAGAAACAGGTCCCGGTCGTCCTGCTCAAAATTTACGTAATAGGCTATTCCCTGCTGCACGTTGTTCCTGTAAAACCTGACGTACCCTATGTCCCGGTCGATTTCCACCCCGACAATATCCCCTTCGTAGTACGGTTCGCCGTACTCTTCCGGGCCCGTGTCGCAAAAACATTTCTCCCCCGTCGAATTGTACGTCCATGCGTTTATCACGTACGTTGGGTCCGCAGATAAGTCAGCGTTTTCGAAGCAGCACCCGACCACAGTCGGCACGCTGTCGCTGGACATAGCGCCAATGGAAACGTCCCACCTGTATTTTCCCTCGGACACTGAGGGCAAGCAAATGCCAGAGTGAACAAATTCGTTCTCTTCCACGGTCCGGGTAGCGGTCCGCCTGTCCTCGCTTATGGTAATCGTCTCGTGGGTGTTGGCGCGCCTAAACGCGGGCTTCGAATCGTCCTCTTTGTCGGTGACAATTATTGCGTTGTGCCTGTTTCCTGCGCTGACCCAAAGTGGGCGAACCTCCTTAAGGGTGCTTAATATTTCGGGTTGCAGGTAGCAGGACTTGTCGCCGGTTCCGAGCTCCCCGTATGTGTTGCTTCCCCACGTGTATATAAGACCGTTCGACGTCCCCGCAATAGACCACCGATCCCCACATGCCATGACCGAGATGCTAGCAATGGAATCAATGAATATGGGGAAGCACCGGTCGTACAAATCCCCATGGCCGAGTTGCCCGAACCTGTTGTTTCCACTCGATAGAAGCCGCCCCTGCTCGTCTTTGAACAGGGTATGAAACGCGCCGCAGGTGGCTGAGTGTATCTTTTTTGGCTTTGTTGGGCCCCCGTCTTTCTTTCCCCAGCTTGCAAGGGCCAGCGAGGTCGCCGGGGTCAGCACGGGGGAGTCGTAGTGACCAAGGGCCAACTGGCCGTTCGTGTTCTCCCCCCACCCCGCCACCAACCTTAGCTTTTCCCTCGCCTTTTTTGTTTTTCGGGACAGCTTGTTTCCCAAAAAGTTTGGGCTGTCTGTCGTCCCCACGGCAACCGTGTAATGCCTTCCAGCGGCAAGTTCTATGACGACCATTCCCCGAAGAGTCTCGACGCGACACGGTAGACGACGGTCGTTGGTATCCAGCATGCCGAGCTGCCCACAATTGTTGTACCCCCATGAATATATCGCGCCAGCCCCCTTTGCAAGCGCTACTACGTGGCGACGGCCACACGCCAACTGCTTTATCAGAATTTTCTTCAACTTTCTGACCAACCGGGGTATACGCACCGTACTAAGCTGCCGCAAAGGGTTCACCTGAACGTCGTTTTTTCTCTCCTCCTCCAGCCGCTTCTGCTCATCTTCCAACGCTTTCAACGTTTCCGCCTCCAACCTATCTTTCTCCTCTTGCTCCGCTTTTTCCCGGGCTTCCTCCTCGGGCGTCTTCGCCATCTGCCACATTGGCTTCTTCTTTCTCTCGTCCTCCTTTTCTTTTTCTATGTCTGCCGCGTGCTCTTCGTCGTTGAACACCCCGAGCTGGCCGTGGGTGTTCTCCCCCCACGCATAGATCTGCCCTTTCCCGCTGAGCGCGTATGATGAGTAGCCGCCGGCGTATATGTGCACTACAAACTCGCACCCAACAGCTTTCAAATCCACTACTTTGGGATCTGGGTTATGGTGCTTCACCGTTCGGGTAGATTTTGGCGGTCGCTTAATGTAGCGACGAGCCATCTTTGGCTTTAGCTCTTTCCCTGCCTCCGGGTCTTCCCAGTCGTTCGTCCCGCCAAGCCCCAACGCCCCAAGCGCGCTGTCCCCAAAAGCCCAAACCTGCCCCTTGTTCGTCATCATAAGGGTGTGCCTGTCCCCACAAGCAACTTCGCACGCCTTCCCCTTCGTTTTGTCTGACAACAGCTGCAGGATGGGAAGGGGTATACTCGACCAGTCTGGAACTGCTTCGGCATCGGCATCCGTTTTTTTTCGCCTTTTCTTGTGCTTGTTTATTGCGGCCTCCTGCTCCATTTTAATCTGTTCCTGCAGCGTCAAAAAGCAAGGGCGAGGCGTCAGACCAATTTTCTTGTACGTGTCCATCGTAATTCCCGTCCTGCCGTGGTCCCCCCACCCAAACGTTACCACGTGCGGACCGTTAATTTCTATTTTTGGTGCCTCCGTTTCACTCTCTGGGATCACCAGCGGGAGGGCGGCCCGGAGCGCAGATCTATCCGGTGAAGGCGCAGTCCCCGGTTTTACAATTTCCGTACTCAGGGACGCCCGCTTCGATGGCGGGGCTGTCACCGCGCGTGCGTTTGTGGCCATCGTGTACAACTATTATTTAACGAACGTCAACAAACCAACTATAGCAACAAAAACTGATGAGCGTTCGCTATCATTCTTCAACCTCTTCTCGTTCATGCACACGAACACAATATATTTATATATATATGATTTTCATCTTCTTTTTTGTTCATTGAATTGTTTTGAAAAATAATCCTATGCGCGCCGATGATCGAAAAAATATAATAATAATAATTATTATTATTTATTTGAAATTTGTAGTATTTTTAATACTGTGCGCCTATTATTATTTTTATTGTTGGGAATAATAACGGCTAATAATAACAACAACAAAAACACAATTTAATTAAATAATTAAATAAATACGAGTAACACAGTACGACGCACGACAGTACAGACAAACACGTGAAGAGCACAACGAAATATGAAATAAGTAGTACGCATGTATAAAATTGATCATTTAATTACTACCGCGTTTTCTTTTCTTTCGGTTTGCCAAGTTGCGTGGACTGCATGTCCTCCCATTTGGGCAATCCCTCGCACTGTGACCAGTTTCCGCACATGTTCCACATTGGGGTCCTGCGGAGCTCCCACTCTCTACTGGTTCCACGCTGCTCGCCCCGATCTTTTTTTTTGCTTCCTTGATCTTGATTACAATCCAAGGGCAGATTGCTTTGCAATGCATGCAACTCCTCGTATAACATTGGTCAAAGCGGTGTCCGCTTAGGCCAGAGCAGACTACGGGAATGCTCTCCGGTAATCTAGAAGATCCTTCCTCCTTTCTGACAAACTCATACCGTTCCCCCACTGAACGGGCGTGATCAAAACGGTATCCATTTTCTAAAACCAGCGAATACCAACGGTTTTTAATAGATCCGAGACTAAAGGCTTTAAATATGAGTGTGCACTGCTTACAATGAAAGTCAAGAGTACAAGTATCTATTCTGTGAAACGGTAATGTCACCCGTTTTTCTTCACCTCTATTGGAAATTGGAGCAAAAACAATAAACTCAGCGGTTGAAGCTCGTTCGTTGAATTCGTATCCACTCTGTTTAATTTGGGCATAAAATCGATTCTTTGCCGTCATACCATCTTTGCGAAAGTAAAGTTTTTTCCCGTCGGGTAAACCTTTGAAATCCCAATCAGGGTGAAACTTATCAGTTTCTTTCGGCAATTCAACCCCATCTACTACTCCGTCACCGCGACTACGGGCAATAGAATTTCTTAAAATGGCTGCTCTTAATTCCGTGTTTTCCCCAATGAATCTTCTCTTGTAACTGTTCTTATACGCTTGTTCGGATGGCCTGGAACATTCACTTGCACTCCCATCAAAATTAGTCTGCAGCTTTCGAACGCTGCGGAACTTGTCCATTCCATCCCAGCAGAGGCAGCAAGTCCACGGACTTTTGAAGAGTTTAGAACGACCACCGTTTGCTGTCTGTGTGTTGTACGGTGAAATGCGAAAAAATGTTGTTGTGGGAGCAATTGATTTATGGCGTACCCATACATCTAAATTGATGTTATACAAAGTTGCATACCCAAGGATTAAAGGAGTTTTTAACTCGTTTGGCATTGGATCAGATGCCATTTTCATGTCCCAGTGAGCAAACTTGCTTTGGAAGTCTTTCAGTGTCATACTGAAAACGGTTTCAAAAAATCTTTGGGATTCGTCGGTACGAAACACCATTTCGACAATGTATACAAAGCAACACCGAAAAACTTTTCTGCGGCGATAATGTTTCCTCTTTTTCATTTCAGGGCTTTCTTGGTGGGACGTCAAGATTGGTGCTGCTTTGCTTTTCTTTTTGGCAAGAGAGTCTAGCGCTTCGCACAATGTTCCTTCACTTGACCTGTCATCCCTAGATAGACGATACGGTCGCAGTATAACCTTCCATTCTACATTTTGCATCTCGGCTAGGGTAGATTCTGGTGGCAATGATGTAAAGAAATTGTGCAATCGGCCGATTTGTTCGTGTTCGTTAGTCTCACGACAGCGTCTTGACCATTCATCTTTCCCCTTTTCGTTCATGGTACGGCGCTTAGGTATCATAACGTTGCTTGGATTGTAATCAGAAATCGAATCAATAATGCGCATTCTTCTTATGCGTTTTTCAGAAACTGCATTACTAACATCTGTCGAATTTATCAGTTCGCTACGAATATTTTCAACGTTGCCTTTCAGCATTTTTAAAGTTTTATCAAGACGCTGTAAGCATTCAAAGAATTTTTGTTTTCCCCTTTGGTCAGATGTGCATGATCTAATCATCTTTACATACAACTTTTTCGGTATTAATTTCAATACACGTTCGCGCGTCTTGATGAAGGCATCATTCCAGGTTTTCTCCGTTACTTCAAGCACCTCTCTCTCACAGCATTGGAGATAAAGTTTCGATTGCTCATTAAAACGTGCCATAATGAATTCAAGGTTCTTTCCTCTCATTTCTTTCGCATTGTATTTAAAATTTGTTTTACATAGATAGTTTCCCAAACGATTTTCCAACTTTTTCCGCCATAACAGCTGGTTTGAACTAGACCTGGTGTTGAGCCATCCGATACTGTGTCGCTTCTTAAATTCAACACTCAATGCACTCTGTGCATAATGCTCCAAACACTGTTTAATTATTGTCCCCAGCTGCTCCCGAACATCTTGTGGCACATCTTTGTTTTGCTCGTAACTTGTTTTTACTGATTCATGCAAATGCTTTTCAAAGTGTTCAATAATTATTTGTTTAATTCGTTGCGAGTTTTCAATCCATCTGGTTTGAATAATATTAAATACCTGGGATTTCAACATCACATTTCTCACCTGCATGTAAAATTCTTTTGCTGTCTTTGAGGTCGACATGGCTCGTACAATATCCTGTGGGTTATTTCTGTGCCTTCCGCAAAACTCGCTAAATAGTGTGGACACGTTTGTCAA
The DNA here is from genome assembly GCA_900128585.1 of Stramenopiles sp. TOSAG23-3. Lineage (NCBI taxonomy): Eukaryota > Stramenopiles sp. TOSAG23-3. The sequence goes on along the minus strand of LT642220.1, from coordinate 2,068 downwards.
AAGCCTTGTTTCTTCCTCTTGGGAGAAATGCACTAGGTTGGGAATCGGTCCAAACGAGGATGAAATAGGGACTTTCATGGCTTGAATAAAACCATTCTTTCTTTCACGGCGTTTCAACCTTTTTGCATAGACTGTTATTTGTGGGTGATAAACCTGGGCGGAAGATCCAAAATGATCCGGGTGTTTTCGTATGTCATAACGTTCAAATGCTCGAATCAGATTGTTTACGCAATGCCTTAAATGCCTAGCTTCCCCTGAATCAAACAAATGTAGCCATTCTCGACCACCAGAGGCACCCATAACAATATGGCGGTCAAATGGCCGATCTGGGGAATGGGTTACTTCACTTGTTTCAAACCCGGATTGGATTGAGGTAACAACTGATGTATACAAGAATGGATAAAGCGTTATTACCCTTGGTTTTTCCTTAAGCATTTTTCGCATGGATCTGCAAGCTTTTCCTGGAACCATTTTTTGAAGGAGCTTCTTCAAACACTTGTTCCTCGTGATCCAGTCGTTATCCTTCTTTAGCTTTTCTAACCTATCGCCATCTTCACCGTTAATCTTTTTTATCATCCCCTTCCCAGTCAGCGGGTCGTCCTTTTCTGGAATTATAACAAAGTCAATATCCAAGCGCCTCATGCCTCTGCCACGATCATTTTCAGCATAACACTTTTCAAAAAGGTCCATTCTTGTTTTCATTTCTTTCTCTTTCTGGTGTTGCGTTTTATGATGTAAGTCTCTTAAGAAAAGCTCTTTTGCTTCTTTGACAAGTCCTTCTTTTGCTTCCTCGCCTTGCTGCACACGCTCTAAAAGTTCCTCTACCAGAAATTGCTGTGAAGTTTTCGCGGGAAGTGTCGAGAGAAGTAGCCATGACGATATGTTCTTTGAGCCGATATACCGCGGGAGTAAGCATGTTTCCAACAGTCTTTTCATTTCGCTGTCTGCATCCAGGTTTCTTGCCATGACAACAATAACATGATCGGCTACATCCAATTCCTTCAACAAATTGACAGTTTTTATGGAATCGTTGTCTGCCGCACCAGGAATGTCTCTGATTTCCGTCTTCTTCCCTTCAAGAAAAGTATTTGGAACATAAACAATCATGTCTTCGATGAACATCCTTAGGGCCTTCATTTCTTCACTATCGCGACGAGTATAGTGCTTAATTTTTGATCGTATGTAAATTTGATCAGCAATAGAATCTTTACCTTCTGCAGTGAAAATTTTTGTTTTTCCGCTGATTTCCAGTATGCTTTGGTGAACGTTTTCGACCCTCGTTGGGGAGAAAGAAGTATTGGCTTCGTCCTCGTCGTCTTCCTCTTCGCTTTCGCTGTCGCTTCTCTGATCTTCAATCCTTCCGTATTTTAAGGCTTGAACTAAATCCATCATGTAAGTATGCTGATGTTTTGCATTCTCCGATGCATTTTCATCAAGTGCAAAGTCGTAACTTTGTACCTCCTCCAAAAGTTCATCAACTTCTTTGAATTTGATAACTAATGCGAATTCGGGACCAAACCTAACACCTTTACCAATGGCAGTAGTGGAAGTACTTCCATTATTAACTGGAAACAAATAGGAATAGCGCTTTAATCCTGTTTCGAACATTCCTTTGACACAGTAATTACTGATGTGTTTCCTGAATGCTAATTCTCTTTCTCTCTCTTCTGGGGTGCAGTCGTTCTCTTTGCTCTCCACCCACTCGACCTTTTCATTTGTCATTCGATGTACACTTTCTTTAAATTCATCGGCATTTAAATGGCAAGCCCTTGGCTGTTGAACTATATCAATGAGGCATTCTTCTTGCCCCCCATCGTCCAGTTCTATTAATATTCTTGCTTCGCCTTCGATGAGATTATTGGAATCCGTTTTTATCAGAAAACCGTCGCTAATTTCTGGAATGTCGTAACTTTCAACAGATAGTACACTGCTGATAAAATCTCCTTGGGAAATGGTAATCGTGTTTTCATCGGCATCGTCAGCACGAAGAACTTCGGCAATACGGGGATCCCGTACTGCTACTTTCACGCGCCTTCCGCGTGTTTGCCGATGACCGGGATTTTGCTCA
>LT642219.1:21863-32028 GCA_900128585.1 Stramenopiles sp. TOSAG23-3 | reverse complement strand
CTTGTTTTTGAACGAAGGAAGTTTAACATTTATAAGGTCGTAAATCATATTAAACCAAATTTTGTTCTTACAGTTCAATGTTGAGAATTCTTATTCGTTTACTTCGTAGGAGAGATTTCCCTTTCTCCTTTTTTCTGTTTCTCTAATGTCTTCTTGTGTTTCTTTCTCTCAGCTTCCGTCAATTCGGCGCGCAACCGTGTCGTACCGCGGTCGGGTTTTGCTCTTTCTTGTATTTCGTTGTTCATTCTATCCTGTTCCACTTCTGACTTATGCAATGCTTTGGTTTCATCAAACTTTTTGCACGCATCAGCAAAGTAAATGGAATGAACGACGGAGTTCAATGCGCGAGCTCGTCCAGCTCGCTGTTGTAAACATTTCCCAGAGGGGGATACATCGTACTGGATAACAAGATTGCACTTTGTAATATCAATTCCCTCTTCGGCAATTGTTGTAGCGACCAACACGTCCACCTTTCCGTACTTGAAATTCTCCAATTTTTGTAACTGCTTGTCTTGAGACATTTGAAGCCCATTCGGGCGACCAGGGTGGGATTTGCTTGACGAACCAAGCAAAAAATCACAACAAATATTGTTTGATATAAAATCCGGATCACTGTTAATCCTGCAGGACAGCTCCATTACTACTCTCCTTGTCTCCGCAAATACCAACACCTTGCAACGGTGTTCCTCCGCCTGCGCTGTATAGGAAAGTATTGTTTTTTTCATCTCCATAAATTTAGGATGTTGACATTCTGGGTTTGCATTCTGAGCGGACTCTAGCCCAAGCAATAGACTTTCTACTTTGTCAAGAAATTCTTTAGAATCATTACTTCCATCAGTTAGAATTGAGCTTCTGCCTCTTCTTGAGATATGCTCACGAGCATATTTATGCCCCAAATTCTTTACCAAGCTGAGCCCTTCGCTAAGATAGGATAAAAATATCAGCTGACTTCGATATAGCATCGCCTTTTGGTGTCCTTTCATTTTTTCCAATACTGTCTTGGCCATCGCAGTTACTTTCACTTGGTAACCGTACACGTCTTTTTCGTCTGGAAATGCTAGCTTGAAAGAGATATTGTCTTCTAGATCCATTTCTAAATCCCGAATAAACTCTTCCAATAGTTTAATACAGTCTTTATCGGCAGGATCCATCACAACGGGCTGTGTCGTGAATTCGGTTTTGTTACAAAATTTGTTCAAATCTTCCTTCTCTTCGATTACCTGTAAGAAACCATCATTATCTGTATGAAATGACTTCAACAACGATTCGAATCTTTTCCTCGTTGAATTATCGGTAATTGAAGCAGCCGGCGTCGCCGTTAATCCCAGTAAATCAACATCATGCCACGTTTTTACAATTTTATTGTAAGGATGTTTCTTGTTGTTGCATTCCAGATGATGAATTTCGTCTAACACAATAAGATCGATATGATTTAACAGTTTTTCTGTCGCGACTACATTATCAAAGCCGCCTGCCGTCATGACATACAAAGCATTGTTTGTGTTTTCAAGAGCATGCTGGTTCGTAGCTTCGCTAACAAGTGATGCTACTCGAATATTTTTATCATAATCGTGCTGACTGGATATATACTCACGAAGTTCGTTTTCCTGCTGCATTCGAAGTGGATTGGTGGTGCATAAAAATATACTTATTTTATCTTCCATTTTTTTCAGGCGTTCGTAAATCACTTCAGCAGCTATAAACGTTTTCCCAGTTCCTGTAGGAAGAACCACTATACTTCGAGTACGGTCTTTTACGCGTCGAACTAGTTCCTTTTGATAACTTCTCAGGTTAATACGTCTTTGCCTCGATTTGGTCGGTACAGCTTTTACCCTTCGAATTTCCGCTGTGAGGGCCTTTTTAAATCTTGTAAATTTACCACGATCAGGGCCGTCAAGAGCTGTTTTTAAAATGTCCGATATTGTTTCTCGGTAAAATTTTGGAGATAATTTTCTGAGATTTTCGCAACGCATTCTAATCAAATTTTGGGCATCTTTAGAATCTTCTTTCATCTCTCTTATCACATTTTTAACAATTAAGTCAAAGTCTGGACTGATATCATGCAACCTTGCAGGTCGTGCAGGTTGAGGGTACGGGCGACTGTATATCAGAGCATTAACCATCCCAGTTTCATTATTTCCGTCTTCGGCAGCCATTGCGAAAAGAAGAGAAGAATTATTCCCTCCCAATGCTTTTGCAGTACCGTCATTCATTCCTGATGGCATTAAAAAATCGTGTTTTTTTACATCACCGATGAAACACACCGGTGCGTAGCCGGCTACAACAATCCTCTCACAATTTGGAAACTGTTCTTTGTTCTGTTCTCCTATAACCACCCCAGGTTTAGAGGAAACAACTAAAACCTCGTACCAGCTTTCGACGTGATCGGGAAATATTATCGTGTATTCACTTTTTGCCCGAATTACGACCCTACCGTGTAATGTTCCAATTTTTTCCTTTAACAGCTTTGTTTCGTTGCATATGGGCCGCCACTCGGCTAAATCAGCACCACCGGTAGATATTACAGCTCCTGTAATACCACCACGAACATTTAAAGAACCGGCAATTTCCGCATTTTTTTCAACAGCTAGGTTTCCGACCCTTTTATCACTTGGTGATCTTCTTCTTTTTACCCCTTTTTTTGCCCACGTCCAATTGATAATTTCAAGACTGTCTTTACACTTGTACATTTGTAGTTTTAGCTCACGTGATTCTTCAAACGTCTGTTTCTCTTTCCAATGTTCCTCTATTAACTTGTCCATTTGGGGTCTTAAAGTTTTGTTTCCTGAAGAAAGACTGAATTTTTTTACTTCCAGCACAGTTTCTCCCAAATGCATCTGGTGTTGTAGTGTAATAGTAGTAAAACTTCCGCCAAACTTTAGTTTGAGCCCTTCACGCCTATCGTTAGAAACGTTCGCGCCTTTTTGTACAACTAAAAACCCAAACAGGTCAATGTCGCAGGTTACTATCTCTTTCAATACTTCAATTGGGACAAGTTTTGTTTTCACCAGGATAGGTGAGGAGCGATATTTTTTAATTACATCGTCTTTTCTTGAAGGTGCTAGAACTTGAAAAATTTGGTCTTCAGTAAAATTTCCGGTTTTATCACATTTAAAAGACTCGTTGTCCAGTAAACATACATCCTCCGTCATGAATCGGTCCCACGTGCTTGTGCCTTCATTGTCAACAGCCAGACTTGACATCTTAGTTGTCGTTTGGCATATAAAATTTGCGACTAGTCGTTGAACTTTCAACGTTTTAATTTAGAGTTCCTGGTTAACTGTCCTCGTACGTTTCGACTCGTGAAAAAACTGTTCTAATTTAGGAACTCGTACCGTCTATGAAATAATGGAATGATGCAAAATGAGAGTGACACGAAGTACGCGCATACGAGAGTAGGAGACGAGGAGAAGATGATGTATATTATATTATTAGCAGTCGTTCTATTATTATTATTATTATTTTAAATAATATACATAAAGCTAATAATTTTAGAAGTGTTGTGTCCTGGTATTAATATTACCGTACGGTACGGGAATAGTTTGTGTCGTCAATCAAAAGAAGAAGAAGAAGGAAATATAAGAAGAAGGAAATAAGAAGAAGAAGGAAATAAGAAGAAGGAAATAAATATAGGACTAATAAGAACAAGGAAATAAGAAGAAGGAAACAAAATGAGTGACACCACACGGCGAGACGACAAAGACAAATCTTTTCGTAAAAAACAACCCACCAACGCGAATACTACCTTACGTATTTTACCCAGGTTTTCACTCCATTTCCTCTGTGTTGTGTCCTGCTGTACGGTAGTACGAACTTCTACACAGTTCGTAGCCTTTAGTAAAAGTTGCTTCACAACCAACTCTCTTGTTGCGGGCCCGGTTGAGGGGTATTTGTATCTTTGCTATTAAATAATATTTTAAGAAATTTGAACCATTAAGCAGGTTTAAAAAACAGACTGAAGCTTAAGAAATTAAACGATATTCAAAACATCCATCATTCAAATTAACTTTACCAGAAAACTATGTCTAATTCCTCCTCGCCCTCTTCCATGAACAACACGGTACATATGATGCGTGAGCGTACCCGCGCGGTTATTGACCTTGTTGACTACTTGCGAAAAATCGGATTGCACAAAAAAATACCAATACCGCAAATTGCGGTCATGGGTGACCAAAGTTCAGGTAAATCGTCCGTTTTGGAAGCAATATCAGGTATTCCGTTTCCACGGGGCTCTGGTCTCGTTACTAGATGTCCAACTATGGTAATCATGAGCCAAGGTTGCTCTTGGAAAGCTGAAATATCTATACAAGACTCAGACCCGCTTGTAATAGAAAATGAAAACGAAAAAGAAAAGATCTCAGAACATATTACAAAATTAACTAATGAATTGGCTGGAGACGGAAACGATTTTGCGGGAGAGAATGAATTCATTGAGATTAAACTACGAGGGCCGGATGTACCAGATTTGACTATAATTGATCTGCCAGGAATTGTCAGAACCATTGTTGATGGCCAAAATAAAAACGTGATGGAACAAGTTCAAAATATGCTTTCACATTATTTGAAGCAAACGAGGACCGTAATCTTAGCAGTAATACCAGCAAATGTTGATATAGCTACTAGCGAAATACTGGAAAAGGCACATCAAGTTGATCCTGAAGGGGAGCGGACTGTTGGCGTGCTGACAAAGCCGGACCTTGTTGATAAAGGCGCTGAAGAAGAAGTGAGGCAAGTATTGATGAACCGCAGCAAGCCTTTAAAGCATGGGTATTTTATGCTGAAGAACCGATCTCAAGCAAATTTGGATTCCCAAATGAGTATTGAAGATTCTCGCAAAGACGAAATGGCATATTTTAAAAAGAGCGAATATCATTCCATTCCAGGAATACAAGATAAACTTGGTGTAGAAGCATTATCTACGGCCTTGACTGAAATTTTGGTAAAACGTATTGAAGTCGCTATTCCAACTTTGTCCAAGGAAGTTGATAAAATGCTTGAAGACGCAAATGGGGAATTACAGGAGCTTGGGTACGGCTCTCCGGAAACGTTGTTGGCAAAACGTATGCGTTTCAGCGATATCAGCAGAAATGTATTAATTGACCTACGGAAAGTTATGGAAAGGGTTGATAATTTTAGTGAAAAGCATGAAGCAAGTTTGATTTCTCAGGAGAGGAAGTATCGCAAAGAATTTGAAAAGGCAGTGCGCAAAACAAAGCCAGGATTTCATGGAGAGAAGGATACATTTAAAGTGGAGCACACGTCACACAACGGAGAAATCCGTGAAAAAATCTTGCAATTAAAAAAGGGTAAAAAAATTGGAGACTATTTATGTATTGATGAAGAAAACTGGGAAATTACAGAAAGAATGAAACATTTTCGAGGAGAACTCTTTGAACTAATGCAATGTCGAAGAGGGCGTGAACTTCCCGGGTTTTTAAATTTTAATGTTTTCTCCTCTCTGATCGAAGATTATGTTAATTTATGGCAAAAACCAAGCAAAATCTTCCAAGATAATGTGCACACATTTGCCATAAAGACTGCACATATCTTTGCTAAAAAACATGCTGCAAAATTTCCGCGACTATGTGACAGACTGGTAGCCGATATCGACAAGTATTATAAAACAATTCAAGAAATTGTCAGAGAGCGCTTGGGAGCCTTACTTGACCAAGAAAAAATACCGAGCACTGAGAACCATTATCTCTGGGATACAATCAACAAATTACGTAATGATCGGGTAGAAAAGAAGATAAACGGTATATCTGACGCAACGGTGTATGAGAAAAATACTATTGGCAACTACCCGCTAGCCTCAGGGTACGTAAAAAAAACTGAATTAATCGAGATTCTCAAATCTACATTAGGCAATGCCAGCAATGAATCCCAAGAAGTTGACGACATGATTGACATGTTAGAAGCATACTGGAAATTGGCAAAAAAAAGATATGTGGATGAAGTGGGTATGATTATTACCGATGGTTACACAAATCCAATACATGCGAACAGAATAGAGAAAATGTTACAAGAGACATTATTTAATGCAAACGATGAAGATATGGAAAATTACTTTTTTCAAGATGAGAAACAAAGAAGAAAACGAAAACAGCTCGAAGAGACTGTTAAACTACTTCGTACATCGTTCCGTATTTTGATGAGGGAGAAAGAAAAAATAAAAACTATCCGGCTGACTATTAAATTTAATAAAAACGCACGCGCCTCTAATAACTGCCAAGTTGTCTTAAACTTTTTAAGACGGGGTGGCCCAAACTTTTCTTCCTCTCTTCATCATCCACAACGGGTGATCTTGATTTTTAGAAAAGTTGAGCCCTTGCAAATTATAGAGCCGGTCTGCACCAGACGCCTAATGATTGTTTCCTCTCTTTTTGTATATAAATATCCCGTCGTTCACTACTACTTTTTGCTTGCTTGTGTAGTAGCAAATCCATTGTCTGGGCAAAGGTTTCTCGTGCCGATTGCGGCACAAAAGCTCCCCTTCGCCAGTCTTGTTTAATATGGGTCCTGCAATTTGTGTCAGCTCACGTTGCAATATTGAATTTATTGCGAACGAGCATCATTTCCATATCTACTTGAAAAAATATGTTTTGCAGACGCATTCTGTTCTATAGATGTTGCAATCTGTATAGAAGGAAAGGTTGATCGCGTTGAAAGCGGTCGTCAAATCACGCCTTGCCGTTCTCGAGAAAGAGAAGCAGTCAGGTTATTCTGTACATGTGAGTTGGTTCAAAAACGGCACTTGTCGCCCCAAGCAAAACGGTAGAGACTACCGGCTGCCTGGAAGCGTATGCTATCTGTACCAACTCAGATGTCAACCTTGACTATTTACTCTAGGACACGGACACGGACTAATTTGACGACTGGAGTGACGCTTACGAAAACGTCAACTGCCTTGGTTGCTACCAACTTCCCTCTTTGAAGACTTCTCTCCGGAAGACAAAAATGCGAGCACACACATAACCAACAAAAGCTGAGAAACGACAGGAAATTTACTTTCATTTCTCGCCTTTGTAAGCAATCAGAGATCGGTCTTTTCGGCACTGTGTGCTGCCACTGACTTCATCAGTCCAAGTCCGCTCGCTTTGACTTCGGCAATGGTGTCGTCGCGGGTCTTTTGGAGTTCTTCGTAGGTGGCTTGAAGCTCCTTCAACTTTTCGTCGAAGGTCTCGCCAGCGTTCTTGATGGTTTCTTCCTTTTCAGCGATCTTTGCCGCCAAGTCTTCGGCCGACAAAGCCATGAAACCTTCGATTTCCTTGCGGTCGTCTTCTTCGCACAGGTCCAAGTCTTTTGGGGAACACATTGGTTTCAAGTTTTCTTCGGCAAACTTGGTGAGCTCTTCGAGGTCGCGCCCACCTTCGTAGTCCTCCAAGTTGTTGGGGTCACCGTACTTTAGCGTTGGGAACCCTTGGACGCCTTGCTTGTTGCAAAGTTCTTTGGCTTCGCCGGTGCAGTCGGCGTGGCCAACCATAGCGCTGGCATGGCCCTCGTACTTGTCCATAAGCTCTTTCCAGGCTGGGGCCAAGCGTTTGCAGTGACCGCACCATGGGGCGTAGAATTTGATGAATACGGTCTTTCCGGCAGTCTCGTCATCGTAGTTGGAGTCGGTAAGGACAGTGGCTTGAACGGCGGCTGCGGACAATCCGAGGGCGGCTAAGATAGCGGTGACTTTCATTTTTCGTGAAGAAGGTAGGTGGTTTTAATACTTTTTTGTTTTGTTTTGTTGAATTTGAATTTGAGATACTTTCGTAAAGCTACGTAACTTCTGCACGTTATTAACTTCTCTTTCTACAAGTGAAGGTGCAACGTCTATGCTCCCGTGCGTGCATTGATTCGTCGTCGTATAAGTAAGTAAAAACACACCACCTCGTTTGTTTTAACTCTACATCAATATAGATTTACCATAGGAATGTGCGCAAAATAAAAAATGTGGGGTGTGGGGCGAGGGGCGGCGGAGGTATTAATATTATTAATTTACAGGTAAATAGTACGTATTAATATTACTACGAAAGATATTTTTTTACAATTCTACCAAGATTCGGTACGAAGACTATAGAAATAACAGGGAAATAATATAGGAAAAACAAAGAGCGTTTCAGTTTAGTTTTCAGGAAATTATCTTTTTCGCAATAATAAAATCTATACCAAGGGATGAAAATAACATTACACAGTATAGATTTACAAATTGGAATCACAGCCACTCAAATTAGGAGAAAAAATACATACATAGAAATAGTGGGCTATACTAGTCTATTTATAGTTGGACACGAAGCCTTTTAATTAGACTAGTGTCTATTTAATAATTTTATGATCAGTGTTTAGTGTTAGGGTTAAGGACTTTTCATATTCAGGACAACCTTCTTCATTTTTTTTTATGATACTTCTATTTCAAATTATAATTATAATGCTGTGTGTATATAAATAGATCATAGTATATAAATACGCTGATATGTTCGATCCAGTTTGAAGTTCGATGATGAAGAATGTGAAAAAGAAGAAGAAGAAGAAGAAGAAGAAGAAAAAAAAGAAAAAGAAAAAGAAAAAGAAGAAGAAGAAGAAGAAAAAAGAAGAAAAAAAGAAGAAGAAGAAAGAAAGAAGAAGAAGAAGAAAAAGAAGAAGAAGAAGAAGAAGAAGAAGAAGAAGAAAGAAGAAAAATTATTTGAAAATAATAGTCTAAAATATTAAATATTATAGAAGAAGAAGAAGAAGAAGAAGAAGAAGGAGGAAGGAGAGGGAGAGGGAGAGGCCGAGAGGCCGTCGTCAGCAGTATTAATAGTCGTCTATTATTAGTAGACAATCTACTACTACAATATAATTACTGTGTGACAAAGCACGCAAGAAGAGAAAAAATAACGTGAAGATAAATAGATAGATAAATAGATAGATAGATAGATAGATAGATAGATATTAAAGAAACTGATGAAATGAATAAACGAGCTGAATGAAATACATATGTACACGTATTGAAAACTTTGATTTTTGGGTGTATAATAAAATATAGATTTGACGTGTGGACCATGTATGCCATTTGTGCGCTTGCGCTCGTAGTAGGGAACCTAGGGCTTTTTGCCGCTGCGGTGAAAGCAGGCCCGGACTGCAAATACGATAAGTACGACTTCTCTTCTTTGAAGGGGAAGAGCTTCGCTGTAGTCGATGGGGGGTATACGTAGTAAGTAATATTTTCACCTTCAAAAATACTCTCGCTTTCCTCATCTAACGCCTTCTTTCCACCAAACCTTGAAGCGACTTGACCGTGTGTGGGACCTCGCAAACGAAGTGCAGTGATAAAGTTCCGTCCGCAGGGATGGCCGTGCAAAAACTGAATGGCATCTCCATGGAATGCTACGTTCTAGGGGTGTACGACACCAGTGTAAGGTGGAGTGCGGGTGTGCCCACCGGAGCCTCCCTGCTATCTTCAAATGGAGAAAATTGCAATTTCGCTCCCAGAGATTTGGATATCGAGTTCACCTGCGATCCGAACAAAGCCGTACCATCGAATAGTGACATTACCATAGCAAACGACGGGTGCGAGTACACCTTTACGTTTCCAACGTGCCATGCGTGCGACAAAGGGTGCCCAGGGGGTGACAAACCTGGAGGGGGCGATCAGCCCGGGGGTAACAACGGTAATGGATTTTTTGGAACCTTTTTCATCGTTTTTATCATCGTGTTCAGTGTTTACTGTGTTGGTGGCGTAACGTTCAACGTGTACAAGAAGGAAAAAAAGGGCTTGGAAGCAATTCCTAACCGCGACTTTTGGGGGGCACTACCAGGGTATACAAAAGATGGAATTGTCTATTCTACGACCACTGTGTATTCGTTTGCCAAGAGCAAAATGGGCGACGGAAATGGGAGTAGCAGCACAAACTACCAAAATGCAGAAGACCAAAAACTTTCCTCCGGTAATAATGGTTACCAAGACAATGGCAATCTTGCACCAGATGCACCAGCATCGCAGCTATAATTTGTGTCATATATAACCAAAAGAGCAAAGATAAGTTCGCAGTACATGAAGGAATGCAAACCTTGAATGTCTAAATCTAGAGTTCAGTTCGCCGTACATTAATTTTAATTACTTAATAAATAACAGCCAGTTTTCTTGCTTTTTAATATCTTTTTATATGAGAGAGTTTTAAAGCGCATACGTGGTATA
>LT642219.1:0-21675 GCA_900128585.1 Stramenopiles sp. TOSAG23-3 | reverse complement strand
ATCATCTCTACTACGCACGGTCTCCGAAAAAATAAATATAGTATGATATGTATATTTACAAAATACATGCACAAAAATTAACAAAGCAAAACTTTTTTAATTGTAGAACCAATTACAGAAGAAGATTATCGCTGTACTTTTTAATCATTCTTGCACACTTTTGTTCTAAAGCAAGCCTTGGGCACACCCCATGAGTGAACTAGAAGACGCGGTGGATGGTGGTCTAACCAGCGAGGATGGGTCATACTCCTGGGTACAAACGGCGAAGGACATTACGATTAATGTTCCCCTTCGTGTCAACACGAAGGCCTCCGATGTCAAATTTGAGGTCAAACCTCGCAGTATGAGCTTGTTTATCTTTGGCGATAGCGTTTTTCCACCCAACACTTCTGTGTTCCCTTCAAAGTATGAAGTAACAACTCCTGATTGTGTTTGGTCGCTGTCCTCCTCCGACGCAGGCTCCGGTGAGTCTTCGTTGCTTATCCACTTGCCGAAGGCCAAGGAAAGCCAAGGGTTTTGGGCAAAGCTATTTGAAAACGACACTCGAAAGATCAACGTTGCTAAACTAGGGCTTGCCCCTGGTCAGAATCCAAAGGACAAAGCCCCAGTGAAGATTGAAGACCCAAAAATGCTAGAAAAGATCGCAAAAGAACACCCAGAGTTAAACTTAAACGTTCCGAACAGTGCGGGGGCTGGCGGCGCAAAACTCGGAACCCAGTCGGAAACAAGCGCCTCTTTCAAAGGCAAGTCTTCGTTTTCTTGGTAGATTCTCGCGTGCGTTTTACGAACTGTATAATTTGAGCAATGCGTTTGATTAGATGTGAAGAAGGCCTGGGCACAGCGCCTGAATTATTAAAATAAAAAATATTCACATATGATACGGTAATTCTTACATATCATAAATATTTCAAGGTTAAATTAGTGAGTAATATGAAGACGATAAATTTTAACTACGTAAATAAACAAATTGGCTGTTAAACAAAAACGAAAAATTGGCCCCCTGTTATTTAAGTGATTAAAATTAATGTACTTAAATAACAGCCAATTTTTTGTTTTTAATCAGTGAATTCTTTCATCTGCCGGTTCACTTTGACCCCTTGCGAATCGCTTTCAACTTCCGGTTCTCCAGCGCCATGTCCAGGTTTTTCGGGACAAGGTAGTGGTCGCCCGTTTCCTTTGCAACCACATCGTTCCATTTGGTCGGGTACCCCCCTTGCACCACGCTTGGCCACGGGTGGTCCTTTGGGTGCGCCGGGGCCGCCGGGGGGGAAACCACAAAGTAATCCCGAAACTTGAAAAAACAACTCTTTCCAGAACTCCAGCCATTCCACGACAATGTTATCGGCGCGTTCCATCGAAAATTGTGTCAACATCTCGCGCACTTCTGCGGTCTTGCCGTCTTGAATCATGCCCTTCGCCTTCTCCTCGATTGCCTGGGTGTCCTTGAAGTAGCCAGACTCCACCTCGACTATTTTTGCCTGGACGACAGGGTTCATGGCATCGTACCGGTTGTAGCAAAGGTTCGCGACCATGTTGAACAGCCACCATGCCGAGTCGAAGGACACCTTCAAGCTAGCCTTCTCGTCGTCCACATGCTGAATTCCTTTGTCCGCCCACTTTTCGCTGATCTTTGTGACCGACGGGTAAAACGGCACATGCACGGAGTGCGCCGTGTCGTCGACTGCGAACCAAACCACCGCTCCGATTATGTCCGGCAAGAAGCTCCTCATCTGCGCCGTGAAGTGCCACGCCGTCTGCTGCACCCCAATGGGGCGTTCGTTGTGGTAGGTCACTTTGTCGCTTGTTTCCCAGAACAAAGGCCGGGCCCGGTACGCCGAGGCGTACTGCCCGGCCCCCACGTCCACGGTCATGTCAAAGTACGTCCCTTCGTAGTGGCTCCGCATGAACCAAAACGTATCGTTCAAGGAGATTTTGTCCCGTGGTTTAATGAACAGGGGCATGCGATGGGTCAGGTTTTCGCCCTTCACGTAGTCCAGGTACCGGTCCCCAAAGTTGTCCTCTGCTGCGACCTGCCGGAACATATTCCACACCCGACACTCGCAGAGCCGGGCCCCGGTGAACGACACCGGGTCGAACGTGTCCGAAAACGAAAACTCCGAGTCCGCCTTATCGCTGGGGTACAATCCCTTCTTCCGCGCAAAGTCGACCACGTCGTGGGCGAAGCGGCTGGTGCTTGGGTCGTTGTGGTTAAACGTGCGAATTCTCGCCTGGTTCGCATGGCCAGACACGTAGCCGTCGGGAATTTTCTGGGCCACCCATACCGATCCAAGCTCCCCTTCGCCCTTGCTCATTACCTCCATCAACCACACCTCCTTTGGGTCGGCAAGGGAGAACGACTCGCCGTCGCTCGCGTACCCGTACTTTTGCATAAGGTCGTCCATAACAGTGATTGCCTCCTGGACATTCTTTGCCCGCTGCAGCGTGATCCAGATTAAACTTCCGTAGTCGATGATGGCACCGGACTGGGAGCTAAGGGACCCCAGGCCCCCGAACGTGGTCTCCGCAATGGTCAGCTGGAACTCGTTCGTGTTTCCGACGACGTTGTACGTACTCGCGACCTCCGGGATTTCGCCTAAATACTTGCCAGAATCCCAATCGTAACACGTCCGCGTGGACCCAGGGGTGTGGTTGGCGGCAGGGTAGAATCCCAGCGTCCCGTACAAAGACCCAGAGTCTGCTGCGTACGATATCATGGCACTCCTTGGCGCTCAGGGCGCTCAGGAGAACCCCAAGACAAAGTTGACTCAGAAGGTTCATGGTAAATAAAATCACTCAAATTTCTCGGTGGTAATTTGGAAACGAACAATTAAAACAAAAGTCACCGTTTCTTAATTTTGCTTTTCAAAAAGAAAAAGGAAAGAATTGAAGTACGAAACTTCTTTTGTTTTAACAATAATAATAATAAATATTATAAAGAACAATTAATAATTGATATTATTATTATTTTTTTCATTTTTTTTTCGTTCTTCTTCGTCGTCCTTCGTCGTCTCGCTTTATTATTAATTAATATTATAAATATTAATTAGATTTTTTTTTTTTATATTACGATATTAATCAATGCTATTTTGATGTTAAAAAAAGAGAAAAAAATTTTTTTTTAAAAATAAAAAAAAAAGACCCTGGCCATACGTATATACCGCGGTTTCTACTGTATTTTTTTTTATATTACGTCCTCGTATTACTATTTTTTAATCACCACCCCCTCGGACCCCCACCACCCACCACCACCACCCCTCTCCCCTTTTCATCATATGGATGGGATGGGATGATGGGATGGTGGAGAAGAGAAGAGAAGAGAAGAGAGAGGAGAGACAAAATATAAAGGATAGTTTAATGTGTCTATATAATTATATATGCTGTGTGGATGTAAAAAGGTCATGGAGAGGAGGTTCCGTACTTCGTCGTATAATATATTATTATTATTATTATTTTATTACTTGAACTTATATTTCTTTATTTGATTTGTTGTATTTTATTATACGATAAGCACGTATGCTCCTTTTAAATTATAACGGAAATGGAATGGAGCTGTACCTATTCATGAATCGATAAAACATGTTAATTCGCTGTTGTGTACGAAATACTTTCCATTACTTGACCAAGTGCGAGCCCCGTTTGCATCTTTCCCCATACTGCTTTTTGTAATCCCGCACTGGGGGGGTGCTGCTCGACCGAGGGCGGTAGGCGAACGTTTCTCGGTGGCCGGGCGGTGTAACAAGGGATGAACCTTCCACGGTTGTTGTCTGGGCATGCAAGACTTAGTCTATTGGCGAAAAGGCCGCACGTTGGTGCCCGTTTGTTTGGGTGGAAAAGATTCTGCTCCGAGAGTGCAGGAGTGTTCGGAGTGCCCGGTTTGAACAAACCTTCGGACTGGGCGGCGCTCACCAAACAGGCCGTCGGCGAAGTAGACGTAGTCCGCCAGAAAATATACAACAAAGTGGACCGGCCGGAGCCATCCATTTTGGATGACTTAGACCAGATATCCTACACCCTTTGCGAAGTGATTGATGTGGCCGAGCTCTGCCGCAGCGTTCATGTAGACGACAATTTTCGCCGCGCGGCGGAAGAGACCGTGCACGAACTTTCGGACTACTTGTACGTTTTGGGCCACGACGAAGGGCTGTACTTGACCCTGAAGAGCCTGATCGACTGCGAGACCACGTATGGGGCGTTGACGGAGGAGCAGAAGATGATGGCGAGCATGATGCTTAACGATTTTGAGAAGGATGGCGTACATTTGGAGAAAGAAAAGCAAGAAAAGCTGAGGGAAGTCATCGTGCAGATCTCCATGCTGGAGAGCCAGTTCATGACGAATGCGATTCAAGCGCAGGATTTCCTTGCGCTCCCGGCCGGTAGCATTAACAGGCTTCCCAACTACATGGTGAAAGAGGCGACGAACCCAAAACTGCTTGCCCACTTTAATCTGCAGCCTGGGATGGCTCTTCTTCACTCCAGTGTCATGCCGACGGCTCTGTCGTGCATCGGCGACGAAGGAATCAGGGAGGCCATTTACCGAAGGTTCTCGGCCGTGGGGTCGGATAATGTAGAAGTGTTGGAGCAGCTCCTGAAAAAGCGGCACGAAAAGGCAAACCTTTTGGGCCACGACTCGTACATCGACCTCGTGTCAAAGGAGCAGATGATGGGTTCAAAAGATGCCATACGAACGTTCCTTCACGGCGTTTTAGACAGCGCGAAGCTTAAAATACAGAAAGAGATGACAATCTTAGAAGGGCTGAAAGAGAAAGCGAGCCCAGGCAGCAAGGAACTGAACGCTTGGGACACTGCAGTACTGATGAACCGTTACAAGGACAAAAATGTCAACCGGTCGAGTTCGAACTCGATGCACGGGTACTTAGAGCTCGAGAGTGTCTTCGGGGGGCTCAGCTATATTTGCGAAACATTGTTCGGGCTAACGTTCAAGCAACAAGAGTTGCCGGATGCGGAAGATTGGTCTGGGGGGCTGTCCGAAGAAAACGCTGCCCGAAAACTAGTGGTTCACGACGACCAAGACAGGGAGGTCGGAGTCATCTACTTAGATTTGTACCAAAGGGCAAACAAGATGCCAGGGGCCACCCATTTTGCGATTAAGCACGGGCACCAAACTCGAGACGGTGAGTATCAGTTCCCCGCCGTCTTGCTAGTAACAAATTTCAGTAAACCTAGAAAAAAGGGGGGGTTGTTTTTTGGAGAGGAACCGACGCTGCTCTCCCATGCGGAAGCGACGACACTGTTCCACGAATTTGGGCATGCCCTCCACACCTTGATCTCTCGAACGCGGTTTCAGCACTTGGCCGGGACCCGTGTAAAGACAGACTTTGTCGAAATACCATCGCACCTGATGGAATATTTTCTGCGAGACCATCGCGTCTTGAAGCATTTCGCAAAACATTATAAAACCAAGCAACCATTGCCGGTCGAAGCGGTGGCCCAGATCCAGGAGGAACGCGCGCTGTTCTCGGGGAAAGCGGTGGAGACCCAGCTGCTGTGGTCCCTTATGGACCAGCAATTTCACGATGGGCGGATTAGGGAAGGCAGCGACACGACATCTGTTGAAATTTTGAAGGAGATAACGGACAAGTACACGTCCACTCCATACGTGCAGGGCTGCACACCACACTCAACGTTCCGCCACTTCATCAATTACGCAGGCACGTATTACAGCTACTTGCACGCGAGGGTGTATGCTGCAATTATATGGAAAACTCTTTTTGAACAAGATCCTTTGTCGCCGGAGGCTGGGAAGAAGTTCAAGGCAGAAATATTAGAGCACGGGGGTGCGAAGGATCCGTACATGATGCTAAACAGTCTCTTGGGAAAGGAATACCCTATCGAGGAATTAACGAAGAGCTATCTAGAGCAGAAATAAAAACATTTTTATGAAGAACAGAAAACACTTTAAACTTTAACAGCCAAGTTTCTTGTTTTTAAAACTTTATCCTAATAACGTTACGCACGAAATACCAAGGTACCGCAGGAATTATGAATACTGCCCGCGCAATACGAACGCCGAATCAGCAAAGAACGGGGCCTGCACTTTCCCTGATTCGACGTCTTGGACGGACGGCGTGTCCCATTGAGCATTCCAGTTTTCCGCTGAACCAGACTCGAAAAATTCGATGGGGACTTCGAAAAAGTGATGCAGGCAGTCCAGAATGTACGCGTACCCACTTACAATTGACGCTGCAGTTGCGCCATGCGGACTGTTCGTCGACCCGTCGTCTAACACTTTCAGTTTCATCGCGGTTTGCACGGGTTGACGCTGCAAACGGTCTAAATACCTTTCCGCCAACTCTATTGATTTTCGCGAGCCGACAACCCCCCGCCCCAGCTCTCTCTCTATGTTCGCTACGGTCGCGTAATTTGCACCCCCTGGGGAGTCACGAACAGGTGCAGAGACGAGGTGCGCGACGTGCAGACCT
This sequence comes from Stramenopiles sp. TOSAG23-3, assembly GCA_900128585.1. Lineage (NCBI taxonomy): Eukaryota > Stramenopiles sp. TOSAG23-3. The sequence continues at coordinate 15,235 of LT642219.1, read as the reverse complement.
GCCTTCGCACTTGCTCGTCCCACCGAGTTTCGCCACCCAATTTTACACACATGCTCTACAATTGAATCTCTATCATCTTTGCTTATGTTCGGGAAAACAGCGGACAGAGACTTCCACGTAAACTCAAACGCCCCAAGACCTCCCATTGTATCCACGACTATTTTCTTCTCAGCACCGTTCATCAAGTGCAGCGCGGAGGCCCTGGCATCGCCCTTGACGTTCAAGGCAGGAACCCCATTGAACGTCCCGACTACCACGTAATTATATTTACAAGTTAGTGCTGGCCGCCACCTCGCCGCGCGCGGAATCAATCCCGGTTCGTGAATTGGGCCTATCTGGAGAACAATGCGAATACTGTCGTCACACCAGTTCAAAAACTCTTCAAATCGGTTTTCTTCGTAAATAGAAGACACCAAGGACACGTCTCCACCCCACCGGGCAAACCGTGCCCTCTGCTCCTCGAACCGGTTCGTCACAAACAAAAACCGAACGTTTGCCAATCCCTCTCTGTGGAGCCTGTCTGCCAGCAAGCACGCGACTTCGTCGTCACACTCCTCGCCAAAATCTGTAATGATCATCAGCTTCACATTCGCTTTTCCAAAGTTCGCCAGCGTTCTAAACAAGGACAATGTTTCTTTTGAACGGAACGATTCTTTCAGCTTGTACACGACAGCGCCTTCTTGGGTGACATTGTCGACCGAGCCGACGTCAAAGTAACGGCCGGGGGAGCAACGACGGCCAATACAGAGTGCTGCAAGCAAGCCTACCACATCATAGGCAGGAGTAGTCGACAAATTTCTGTTGTAAAACGCGTCCCTCCACTTTTCGTACGCAGCGCGCATTTTGATATCAACGCACATTCCCGTACCGTTATTGCCAAGTGTATCTATTGTGCTCCTCCTCTGATGCTACAGGTACTGGACTTTTAGAATATAGTCTTTACATTTTTTACACTAAGAAAGGAAAGGAAGTTGTAGCTATTCTTCTACGAAGACTGATGTAAAGTTATCTTCGGAAGAACGAAGATTGAGGTTAGTTTGTAACTTTCAGTTCTTAATAAAAAAATTTCCGTCCGGTTTTATTACTGGTACGGTACATTCTTTCACACGGCGGGGGAGACGGGAGGTTGTGATGAAGAAGAAGAAGCCAAAAAAACCCAAATGTTCCCCTTCATTTTTACGATATATAGACACAGCATTAAAACAGAAGAATGCCCTCCTTGCAAAAAATCAGTATCTTTGGCGCGGAATTGAAAATTGGGAAAGGACTTTGTGTTAACTATTTCAAACGCAAAGATCTTTATGAAAAAACGTTTATTTAAAAAAATTTAAAGCTGAACGTACAGTTTCTAATGTTAATTATTGTGTCCGTACGATCCATTTTTCTACCACCAACAAATGAATAAGTGTTTGTTCGGGTGGCGTTTTGTCCTAATCGTCCATTTCACGTTCAATTGTCCCTAGGAACCACAATTCCAAGTCATTAGAGGGCAAACAATTTATAAACGTTCGTTGAGTCACGCGCGTTGTGATTGGAGCGATTGTCTAGTCTAAACTTATGCAGTTAGACGTCCTCGTACCTTTCATTTGTCATTTTCTGCCCGAACGCTTTCATACTTTGAAAATCGAGTCGGATTTTTTTTCGCGCCAAGGACATTGAACACTTTATAAAACAGGTGTCTACCATTACATTTTACGTAAAAAAAAACATCGACGGTCGTCTTTTTTCTTTTTAACAACTCCGCGGAAATCATGGCTAAAAATAAGGAATTTCGGTCTCCTTTCTGCTGCAATCAATTAATTTGAAATAATATAATAATGGAATTTTTTTTGTTTTACTTTTTTTCTTTCGTATCGGTGTAAAATCTTTATGATGGTATTATAACAGGTACAGAGCGTAAAGATAAATTACTACTTTGGTGACAATATATTTATTACGACTAATTTAATGGGATTTTGAAAGGAGAAAGTGAACATTTCAGTTTCAGAACGACGGATGGTTTTTGCACGGCGATGTCACGACACACATCCACATCGGTGTCTGCAAGAGTAAAATATTTTTTTCTCGAATATATACTTACTGAAAAAAAAAAACGTAATAGTACAGACACTCTTGATATTAGATATGTTCAACAACTTGAAGCTTCACTGCTAGGAAACTGTCCAAACAAAGTTGGAAGATTGGTTTCAGCGCCTACGCAGTTCATAAGCAACTAATACCGCAAGAATGTCCACCCCCCCCACAAAAAAAATTACAGCGCGGTAAAAAGAGACGTACCGCTATCCTCAGGCAATGTTAGATTCCCCTGCTCTGGAGCTGGAGCTCTCAATATTTTAAGAATCTTCTTCATGCACGACGAAAGCTTCTCTTTGGTAGAGATAAAACCTTGGCCGTTTAGCTTTGAGTGGACGACTTTACCAGAGACAGACACTTCGAAACTCAATGGCACACTGGGAGCACAGACGACATTTACAGAAAAACCAGCACGCGAGCATCGTCGTTTAATCTGCCGAGCCACCTTTCGTGCGAATGCCGGAAAACCTCAGCTAGTTCCGTGACGGAGGTCTATGCGAATGCTCGCAACGTCGCTCTCGACAGTGGCCCCACCCCCTCAAGACGACATAACTAAGTTCGTCTTCAGTTTAGTTTTTACAATAACTATGAAATGGCGGGAAATAGATAAATCGTTTACTTTGTTTAAAATTGATATCTCTTTTCATTCTGGCTTGTTTCTGAACAAAAAACTCGAAGTATTGTACGTAGACTACGACTACAGTCGTCTTTGGTATAATAGAATGGTGGTTCTTTTGCTTAATATTTTATAAAAAAACATTAATATTTTAATATAAAAAATATAACGGCAGCCGCGGTTTTTCAGTCGTCAGTTTCTTTTTTTTTGTTTTTTGTTTGTTTTTTTTTGAGATGAATATTTATCGTCGTCTATAGTGCTGTGTTTATGTTGTCCGGGTTACAACTTGAACACCCACTTATTAGTTATTTGTTTTTTTGTGTTGTTTTTTTCCTTTTTTTCACTTCTCTCTTCTACTTCTATCTTCTTCGCACATTTTTTGTTATTAATTTATTATATCTAATCATCGTATAAGCTGTACGAGGAGTAGTACGAGGAGTCTCGTAGTATTTACTATAGTTAATTATTTATATAATATAAGCACAGCATTGTTTATAATTGCAAATTATAGAAAGCGCATCAGTTGTTGTTTGTCGTATTTGCTCAACAAAAATAGTAAATACTTGGTGATAAATAATTGATGAGATGGATGTGGATGTTTCTCGTTGGTATTGGTTTTGGCGCACTTTTATAGATCAGTATATACATTATAATTATATGTGTAAAGTACAAAGAATGGAATCCAATGAAATACAATATGGAAGGAACGATGAAGAACAAAGTATATCCAGGTCAAGACTGCGACAGTGTCTATCGAACAAGTTACTTTCACTTTACATTACACATAGAACAAACCGAGTGAAACAATAATGGCGGAGGTCGAAACCAAAGTTCACTGTGCATACTGCCAGCTGAATGGTTTTGGTGCAGACAACTGCATGGCGCATACTGTTGGAAAATACGGTAAGCCTTACGGGGAGTTCTCGTCTGAACAGGGGGGGTATAGCTGTCATAAGCATATGAAACATTCCGCTTCTTGCCCGAAAACAAAGGAAAAGAGAAAACAACGCAAGCATATCCAGTACATGAAAGACATTCACAAGAGTTTGACCAGCTTTGAAGAGAAAAAGCTGTTGCGTCTTGCAAAGGAAGCCAAGTGCGAGTGCACAAAGCCGATTAATTCTTTCTGGGAATGCTCTGGGGCTTGGCGAGACACAAATCCAGTACATGTTGTCAAATTGTTTCTCAGGCAAGTGTATAGAATGGTCGGAGAGTCCATGCTAGAGAAAGATAACATGCCGACTATTGCTCAAATCGCGGAAGTCATAAAGGAGAAGGCCTTGCAAGCAGTGGAAGATGCGGAAACGGGTAGCACTGGAAATAAGGGGGGGTCGGACGAACGGGCGGCGAATGAAGCAGCAACTGATGACGCAGACGTCTTCGAAGTAATTTCAAGAGAAGGCGTAGAGGAGCTAATTGCAAAGTGGATATTTGGTGAAGAAGAGGAGGACAGTGAGGAATTGGTCATTGACAACGGAAAAAGAAAGTGGAAAAATGTGTCGGACTTAGTGAATTCGGTTGCGAAGGAAACTTTGCACTTGGTGAAAAACGGCCTGACTCCGTTGTTCACGGCTGTTATGTACGGTGCAAGCGTTGACAGCGTGTGTCAGCTTGTAAAGCTTGACCCCTCCTCTGTCATTATCGCCAATAAAGTAGGCTGGAACGCCCTTCATCATTTGACCGCGGACACGCCCAAGGCTTCAGTCTCATTCATCCTGAAAGTGTACGAAGAGGAGGTCAAGCGCGCGTTGGACATGGTTGTTAAAACGCATGAAATGACCCCTGAAGAATTTTGCAAGCGGCAAAACATTTCACAGTCTGAGCACGTACCCCTGAGCTACAGACACGTGCCCAAACCCTCTACCCTTCCCATAATCGACGCCCTTCGTCAATGTTCTCGCATGACCGAGGACGAGCAGCAGGATACAATCCGGTTCATCCTGAAGAAGTACGGGTGTGGGGCCAAGCGCGTTGATTGCAAAAAGAGGCTACCTTTACACCACGCAGCTTTTGAAGGGAGCTGTGGGGCTATTGAAAGCCTTGTCTCAAAATTTCCGATGGGTGTACGCGCAAAGAACGACAAGGATCAGACTCCGTTAGACGTAGCTGTACATAGAAAAGAAAAAGGCGCGAGTGAAATTCTGAGGAAGATCAACGGGAAAGAGAAAAAGGTGCAGGTGGACGCCGCTGACCGAGACGATCGCTGCATCTGTAGACGATACTATCGGAGTCCGACACGGAACATTAGTACCGTAAAAAGATGATTCTTAACTCTTTCGAGAGAGAAAGTTTAAGCTCAGAATTCTACGAAGTAATTCTTAAGATTACTAGCAAAATAAGGCACGAAGTAACTGCGAGAATTGAAGACACAGCATCTTACGAGTTTTATACTTCTGATATAAGAGTTCCTAGCTGAGATAACCGAGTGTAATGAACATTATTTTACTTACCATATAAGGAAAATTTCAATTACTCAAATAACAGCCTTAATTTTGTTTTAAAGTTTACACATCTTACGCTTTATTGCTGTTGGCACTGCGAAGGTTGATCTTGGGCTTCAATGCCTTCCACCACCACATCCTTTTCCCTGTTCTCTTGGCTGCTGCGTCTTAAACCTTTCTGCTCACTGCCTACTGTTACGCGTCGAGCGCCGCCTACTTTGTCGCTGCGCCTCGACGAAAGCCTTACATTGTTTTCTTTACCACTGGGAGTTCGAACGGGTGAAGTGGGAACCAGCCTGGGCGAGTGGTTCCGCCTCATCGCCGAGGGGGACTTACTATCCAGGGCAGAGAGACGTTCCAGCTTCAACCGAAGGTGCGTACTATTGGCTTTCAGTTCCCGATTTTCCCCCTCCAAGGCTTTCATCTTCCCCTTGACTTCTTCTAACTCCCGCCCGATTGCATCCTTGAGCATGGAGACGGTCTGCAATTCGCTTCTCAACTTGGCCATTTTACTCCCAGGTTGGTGAAGTTCTTCCAACAAACCAGTGACTTCTTTCTTTAGATTATTGTTCTCATTCTTCATGGCATCCCGCACGTCATCAGCATATTGCCTCGCTTTGACCTCAATTTCACATTTTTTGGACGCATTGTCAAGGGCAACTTTTCCCCTTTTCAGCATATTTTCGTACTTGGCCAGCTTTTTCTTCAGTTTTTCATACGCTGGTTTCCCTTTCTTGTAGTAGCCTTGGTACTTTTCGTATTCAGCACGAACAGTGTTTATTTCAGCCATCATGGACGCTATTTTTGCCTCGCTCTCCGTTCTTTCCGTGAAGAGCCGCGTTTCGTGCTCGGCCAACGACACCCTCAACGCGCTTGCCTGCTCTTTCATCTTTGATATTTTCTTCTGGTACACATCGTCCGATGTGTTATGAAGGTCACAGTAGCGAGCGTACCGGCTCTCAAGGTCGTTGAGACGGGCTAGGCCCCGCTCTTCTTCTATTTCTTGCTCAAACATGGCATCGTCGAGGGCCTGCATGTGCATTTCGGTCGAAGACTCAAGATTAGCTTTCAAGCTTTGAACTTCCTCCCTCAGGTCTTTAATTTGAAAGTCCAATTGCGCAGCGTGGGAATCGGAGGATTCTAACTTTTCCTCAAGCGACACAACGTCATGAGACTTTTCATGGTACTTTTCCTCAAACGACGACTTCAGTCGAGTCATGTCTTCACACTTTTTCCGCAGTTCCTGCAATTGGTCCGTGTCAGCGGCGTCGCATGTCTCTTGCAGCTCCTTGTTGGTCTCTTCCAGGACTTTTATGCGTTCCAAGATGTCCGGGTTCAGTTCCGCCATGGTTGCTGACGTTTCCCCCCCGCTGCTATCCGCAGCGACAGCGTTGCTTTCCATTTCAATGTCTTGGACTTTCATGATTACATTTTCCGTGTGTTCTTTCTCCAACTCTCCGTTCTTCGTTCGAAGGGTGGCAATGATTATGTCCCGTTGCTTGATTGTCGCATTCAGTTCGCTCAGACGCACTTCCGCGTTTGTCAGCTCCCTCTGGTACTCACCTACCTGCTCTTTCAGGGAGGGAATCCCGTCACATTTTTTCTCAGCTCTGGTAGCACGGGCGAGCAGGCTTTTCAAATTCTCTTCCATCTTCTTGATCTGGGCACGGTAATCTCCCGCTTCTTCAAGTTTTTTCTTGCACTTGGTCAGTGCGAGTTCTGCTTTGCCAGCCTTCTCCGCGGCCACTTTGGAGCACTCAAGTTCGTCGCGAAGTGTAGTAATGGTCTCGCTCATTTCTTTGCTGCACTGCTTGGAAGCGTCAAGCTCCTGCGCAAGCCTATTCCGTTCTTCGTCTTGCTGTAAGCTGGACTCCCTGAAATCGTCTTCAAAGCTGGCAAACTTCATTTCCCAGCGCGTTCGCACCCTCTCCTGGTCGGCAAGGGTCGCTTTCTGCTGTTTCGTGAGATCCGCATTGGCGTCTTTTAGCTCTTCAATTTGTTTCTTCATGGCGTCATTTTCATCCCTGAGAGCCTCGTTCTCGCGCTTGTACCTTCGAGCTTGAATTTTTTCCAACGGGGTTCTTTCGCTGCTCGAACTGGAAGTTATGCTGGTGATGCTGAACACGGAGGCAGGGGTGGCGGCGCCCACGCTGTTCTGGGCCGGTGAAAATATGCTGCTCTTTGCACTGAGTCGAGAGTCGTTTAGGGAGGAGTCCCCGAGTCCATCGGACTCTTCCGGGAACAGTTGCATAACTTCTTGAATGCTACTCATAAGGTCCGCTTGGTCGTTTTCTGCTAGGACCATAATTTGTTGAATGCATTTCTGTTTGCCTTCGCTGCGCAAGACTGCCCCGAGGACTAGTTGTGCCGTGCTCAGCGAGTGCTTCTCCGCTGTGTTTCTGATTTCGTCCGCCGGAAAACCCAACGCCTTCGACAGGACCTTAAAAATCTTTTCAAACGACCCCGAGCCCTGCTCCACGTAAGACGTGGAGTGGAGTCGAAGGTGCGATTCGTTCAAAATTTGCAAGAACACTTTGCCGTCTTCGAGCTGTTCTGTTGACTGTACATTGTGTCCGTAAGTGTTTATCCACCGCAGCAAACTACCGCTCACGCCACCACCGCTGGCGCCCGACGCTGCCATTGCAATTGGTCTTCTTGTTTAGCTTCACAGGAGTATTTCACGAGAGGAGAACGCACCCGATCACAAGATGGAATACGTTTAGTACTCAGTACGCAGATGGAAAGTTATTTCTAGATTACTCTGTGTAAACTTAATCCAATCATACGGGTCTGGTTCTTTGAAATTTCAAACTTTCTTTTGTATTCATGTAGTTGAAAAGTAAAAAGACAGCGTTGTTATTTTTATTATTATTTCGTGGTATTCGGTCTCTTTTTGTTTTTTGTACCTTGGTGCGTCTTGCATCTCCTCCCTCCCTCCCTCACTCTGTCCATCGTTGAACCTATAATAATATAGTATACTCGTAATAAACAACTACGAGGACATTTATTATTACTACGTACCGTGTAGTAAGTATTAATACAAACACAAAGGCCATCATTAAAAGGAGGCAAGTGGAGCAAGGCAATCTCAACAACCTCACTCCTCAGTCCTCAGTCGAATACCAGGGATAAAGGAATGGACAGTACTTATTAGAAAATTAGTATATAGAACAAATAAAATACATACAGTACCACAGCATATCTTTTAAAAAAGGTTTGGTTATATAGCGCTACGTAATCGAATTGAGTTCTCTTTCCTCCTCCTTGTCTCCTCGTTCATCGTTCCTCGTTCGGTTGGTTCTTCTTCTCGCCAATAATTTTATCCACTTTTATGTAATCAGTAAAATTAATTACATAGTAATAGTAAGTAAAGGAATCAAAAAACGTTATTTTTTCCACAAAAGTTAATGAAAAAAAGTCTTTCTCTTTCTATCTTTCTATCATCTTTATTCTATACGTAGAAGGTAGAAGCTAATAATGTACAAAAGCAATAAGACTGTACTGTACAATGACAATGGATGGCCTTCATGGTCTCTGTACAAGCTCTATATGGTACTATACTGTACCGTACTTGAATATTTGACATTTATGTATACTAAATACGTATTATATAGGACGGATATGACTTTTTTCCAACTTCTACCGTTTTTTTTTCTTCTTTCCTTTTAAGTGTACTTATCAATGCTATGTTGATGTTAAATATTTTTATTTTTTTATAGTTAAAAATAATAATAAATTTCAATTCAATTCAATTCAATTTACAATTCAATTCAATTTTAACATTCATTCTTCCCATTATTATTATTATATATAAAAATAGCATTGAATAATAAAATATTATTTTCTCTTCCGTTTTTTCCACCGACCGGTATAATAATACATTACATGGTATTGCATTATGAATAATACACGGCGGAGGACGTATACAGAACCACCACCACCCCTACCGATCCACCCGTGTAAAGTTTAATAGTTGTGTGAAACATTCTTCCTTTAAAACAAACAAATAAAGAAATATATTCAACGTACAAACGTGTTTAATAAACATACATAGAGATAATTCTTGCGTAGACTAAAATTTACAAGAAAATCAAAATTTGTATTTGCAGTTGCATATTTGAAACGGGCACAACGGTTGGCTTCTACAATGAGCAGCAGCAAAAAATCGCTTTCCGCTCGCAGCAAGACCTCGGCGTCGAAGAAGAAGCTTGAAGCGTTGGAGAAAACGCTAAGATCCGAGTTTAGGGCGACATTGGATGAGGAAACGTTATCGTTGAGAAAGGAAATCGCCCGGTTGAAGCGCGAGCATAAGCGCGAGATCGGAAAGAAGAAGAAGACTGATGCGATGAACGTCGGCCTCTTCGATCAGGAAAACACGGACCAGAAGCTTATTGCGATGGAGAACTTGCATCGCGAGAAGAGCCGTTCCCTGCAGAAGAGCATCGAAAAGTACAGGCTGGAGATAAAGAAACTGCAGGCCCAAAACACGGACAACAATCGGTCTCGCCAAATTCAGGGCCTGAAGTCCCAGCTGAAGGATTCTGAGCTGAAGGCGGACGTTTTGAAGCGCATGCTCGCGGAGCGCTGGGGGCCCGCTGGGGGCTGGGCGCTCGACGTCGAGGAGAACATAACAAATGTGAACACGGAAATCATCAAACAGACGATCGGTGGGCCGAAACGGTTCCGTCCAAAGACTCGGGAAGAGTTGGTTGAAGAGCTTAAGAAGTTCAAAAAAGAGAAGCTGAAGGAGAAGGACAAGTATGAGAAGAAAGTAGACTACTGGAAGAGAAAGTACAATGCTGAGGTCGCTGAACAAGCGAAGAACAACCCGGGCGGCGCGTTCGAGAGCAAAGTGTCGGACACGGACCGGACGGACGCGCCAGATTCCGCGAGGAAGAACCATGAAGCGCGCATTATGGAATTCATGGACCAAGTTAGCCATCTGAAGGGAGAAATTAACGTGTTAAATAAAACACTACTCCATCGGAGGGCCGACAACGAAGAGCTCAACCGGAAGTTATCGGATTTGAAGCCCGTGAAGGCCGAAAGGGATAACTTGAAGCAGAGCCTGAGCGACAACGAGGACGAAATGGGAATCCTTAATGATCAACTCAGCAGTGCAAACAAAAACGTCATTCGCTTGACCGAAGAATGCAACCGGTACAGGGAGGAGCTAAAGGCCACCAAGGAAACTGGAGCAAAGCGGTCCGAAGACGACATGAGGCAGCAGAACCAGTACCAACTGAAACTAAGCGAATACAACAACAAGATAAAGTCCTTGGAAAAGGAAATAGCCACCCTTCAGGACGAGAAAAAGCTGCAGATCTCGACGAACAAGGACCTGACGCTAGGCGCGCAGCAAAAATTGGAAGAGGAGAAAAAACGTTCGATGGAACTGGAAGAAAGTACGCGGCAGATGCAAAGAAAATCGGACGAGACGTCCGAAAAGATCAATAAATTGCACAGCCAACTTGCCGCACTCACCGCCGAGAAATTAGAGGTAGAGAAGCACAACGTTGAATTGGAGAAGGACTGCGAGAATTTACGAGGCCAAGCGCAATCCGAAGTCGAAAAGAGCGGCTTTTACAAGAGTCAGTTGGAAAAAATTCAAGAGGCACACGCGGAAGAGAGAAAAAACCAGCACGACACCTCCCAAAACTCGCTGTCTGTACTGTCCCAAGACAAAGAAAAGTTTGAGCGCCAAATCAAGGAACTGACGCAAGAGGTCGCCGACAAAGAGGAGCAACTCAAGAAGACTGTCCAGGCAAAGAGCGAGCTCGAGGCAACTTTGAAGAAGCAAACGGTAGACCACGATTCGAGAAACCAAGGCGGGAAAGAACAAATAGAGGATTTACAAGGAAAGATAAGCGAGCTGATGGAACAGGTGGAAGAATTGACTGCGGAGCGTGATAGCCTGAAGAAGAAGACGAAGGCACAGAAGAAGGAAATGAAAGAAATCGCCCAGTTGGCGAAGAAGCAACAAATGCTTCACAAGAAGAAAATTGCGGAATTGGAAGGAAAGCTAAGTGCTTGAACTGCGCTGTACGATAAGGTATACGTATACGTATACGAAGTAATTCTTATAATTTTTAACATTCTGTCCTTTTTACAGCATACGCAGCCTCACGGTTCCCTCCTGGTCTCCTGAGGGCGCCAATGAGCACCCTCCATGTGTCGGCTCCAAAGCCCCAAATATATTTTTTGTACAAAACCCGGAAACCTATTTTTTCTTTTGGGTCCGCTTCTGCCCTGCACCCGACGATTTTCTGCCTACGCTAGCACCTCCTAGTTTGTCTTTCATGTTCAAATCTTGAAGAGCTTCTTCGAACTCTAGGGTCTCCTTAATACCATTTTCAAGTTTCTCTTTTCGACCACTTCATCGCTTCCAGATCGTCGAGTTCGTCACCCGACGAATCCATTCTACCAATTACTAACTAAATTTGTCCTAAATATACTTCTATGCCTGGGCAATTATTTCGTCTCTGCTTATACTTTCAACCTGCAAGGAAATTACGTGTGGGATAACTTTTTCCTTCTGTATTCTTTTTATATATTTGTATATACATAGACACTATATTATACGAGGATTAGTCGTTTCTGAATGTTCCATTCTCGTCTTCTTTATTTAAAAAAAATTGATTTTTTTTTCTCTTCTTTCTTCTTTTTGTTGTTGACTGCTATTTAGATATTATATTTTATAATATTAGTCTATACACAGTAATAGTAGTTGTTTTCAAAAAAAAAAACTACTTTTTTATTTTTTTTTATTACTACTGTATTAATATTAATAGAAGAAATGAAATTTTTATAATAATAAAATAATAATAAAAAATTCTTCTTCTTCAAGTCCTCGTACCACACCTTGGTATTAATATAATAAAATAGACTAAGCACAGCGGTGTGTTTATTTATTACGAAAATATATAATAAAAGGACAACAAGAACAAAATTCCAATAGGAGTATATAAACAATTAATAGTGCTATTACAAGTAGTCTAAATATATTATAATGAGATGATTTAATAGTGAAGGAAGACCCTCTTACTTCACTAAAGTTTGGCCTGTACTGTACATTATTTTGGGACTGGTTTAACCTTTGTTAAACATCAAAAGGAGACTTACTGTTTTCCCAAAAATTCTACATACCGTTTGACCGCTTCCAACCCGTCTGGTGTGATACGCTCGCCCGGAACTGTTGCGCCACTAGGGGACTGGCCCATTTGGAGAATCTCCTCGACGGACATGAGCCGGACACTCTGCACTTCCTCCGGTTGCAAAACCATATCTTCTACAGGCACGTTTGTCTCGCACAGCCAAGCATCCCCCCAAACCTTTGCGGCCGGGTCCTCGTGATAAAACGTAAACATGTGGCTCATGGAGGACACAGAATCACCGGTAAGGCCCAACTCTTCCTCAATTTCTCGCTTTGCATTTTCTTCGTAAGTCTCATTCGCGGCAACAACCCCCCCCGTGACGGGGTCGAGGTAGCCGGGGCAGTAGTCCTTAAGAAGGGTCCGTTCTTGGACGTACAATTGCTTCGAGTCCGTATGACGCACGAAAATATACGTCGCCCGGTGCCGCAAGTTTTCTCCTCGGACCTTCTCCCGCAGCGCCTCCCCTATCACATTGTTTTGTTCATCTACCACAGCGACCATTTCGGAGGCCGACAACGCTTTCAAACCGTGCCGGTCGACGAGCCCCGTCCACTCTGCAGCAACGCGGCGCTTCAAACCGTCTAACGATTCGTACTTTGTTTCGACACTAACTTGTGCATGTTGGAGTCGCTCTTCGTTTGATATTTGAGAGTTTATACGTTTCATGGCCTCGTCTTCACTGAAACCGTTCCGTTCCATCAGGCGCACCTTGGCGGTCTTCACGTCAACCCACGCAACCCACAGTTCATCGTATGGGTTGTCGTTTGACTTGGTAGCCCAGCCGGCTTCCACCATCACAGCAGCCTCGACAACAAGCACACCAGACTTATGCTCGTCTATTCGACGACATATGCTCTCTTCGATGTGTGGCCAGACGATACTATTCAACCGCTTCAGGTTTTCAGGCTCTTCCGGGTTGAAAACAATGTCGCCGAGGACACGCCGGTTTAGCGAACCGTCGGCTGGGTTTATTACACTAGGCCCAAATTGGTCAACGACATCCGCCAAACACTTTGTCCCTGGCTCGTAGACCTGATGGCCAATTTTGTCTGCATCAATTACTGTTGCCCCGAATGATTTCATTATTTTAGCAATCGTCGATTTCCCAGCGGCGATACCTCCCGTGAGTCCGACCACGACCCGTTTTGCCGCCGCGGCAGAGCTACCCACCCCTGCCATGCTATAGCGCCCCAAAGGTTACCTAGAAAGGAAGCAAAAATATTTGCCTTTGACAAAGTAGACGAACGACTTCTATTCCGTTATACATTGCCTTCCCCATGGTTATAGATTACATACGACTCTCAAAATTTAACAGGACGAGCTAGTCTAAACGAACAAATACCCAGGAACATGCAGAAATAAAGGAAGAAGAATTGTGACCTATCTCCTCCCATACCACCATATAATACTCTATTCACAACAACAACAATATATTTATTATTGTTGTCATCCATTATTATACTACGGTACCTACCATATAATACGTTGCACAGCATGAAAGATGAGCGCTCTTCTCTTGATGAATTAATGTTAATACCTTACTCATTTCTTCGTCGTCGGGGCATTGGAGGTAACTTTAAACTCAACGGCAGAAGGCCTTCGTTCCTTAAAGCATACCACAATGCCAGCGGTATCGGGAAGTTCATATTCTTAACATTGCTATCGACCTCCCATTTACTTTTTCCACCTGGAATGACACTACACACAGACGGGTGGAGCAAAGGAAACTGTATGGCAGCAGCAATCAAGGGAACCCCAAACCGTTTGCACACTTGTTCGACCCGACGGCACCGTTCCCGTACTGTATTGTCCGCTGGCATGTAATTGTAGTAGGGGACCCCGCCATGCTCGGGGTCTGCGCCGGTTGCAAGGATTCCGCTGGAGTACGGACCGCCGACAACGACAGAAATGCCATTTTTCGAGCACAATTGTAAGATTCCATCTTCGAATGCTTCAAAATTCAAAAGGGACCACATGTTTGCAAGCAACAGAAAATCGATTTCGCCACGCGTCTTGTGAAGCTCCACCAATTTGTTGACGTACATTTTATTGTATTCACGCTTCAGTCGAAGGTCTTCACCGTCTTCGTTGCTATTCACACCTGCCCCGAACGTTAAAATCTTACCAGCGGCGCGCTGCGCAACCAAATAGTCATACCCCGATTTCTCCAGGACTCTTAAATCTTGCATTGCTAATTCAATCTTTTCCTCCTGAGTTCCGTTCCTGGGAGTTGGCTCCAAATCGTGAATGACGACGGAATCGATTCGGCCTAACCCGGTGCGTTGCAAGGAATCTTCAAGTTGACGCTGGAATCCTTCTTTCGAATAATCAAAACGGATTCCAAAATGAAACCCACCGATCCATCCCAGCTTGGTTCCATTCACCCCATCGGAGTGCGAGGGACGGAGTGAAGGGCAATCCCAAACCTTGCCTCAGATAGACCAACGCCATACCAGGGTGACGTGTCGAAAAAAGTAACGCCGTGCGCGTGGGCTGCTTCCAAAGTCTGTACTGCTTGCGCATTGCTAATTTTCACGTACATGTCACCGATACTTGCTCCACCCATACCAAGGACAGTCACAGGAACCTTCGCCACTCCCAACCCCCTCGTACTTGTATGCGTTTCTGCCGCTACTATTGCGACGGGATGTTTTTTCTTTGCAGATACTCGTCTTGCCAAGAGAAAGATTGCGGCGGCGGTAGATGCTACAAGTAACATGGGTTGCGGCATTTCCCCCAAATAATTCTTACCCAATCAGCCAGAAGAACAAAAGGAATCCTTTGACACTGCCAAGATATTTAACCAAAAGGCCTTATTTTTCAATGCGAATTACTGGATTCTATATTTTCCGGCTTCTTCTCAAAGCGTGACCATATGAGACTAAGAGAGGAATTTTCAATTTCTTTTCTTCTTCGTCACCTCGTAATGACCACTCCCTCCTCCTCCTCCT
>LT642218.1:0-32188 GCA_900128585.1 Stramenopiles sp. TOSAG23-3 | reverse complement strand
AGTATAACATTAGAATCTCCTTCTTCTTCTTCCTCTTCTTCTTTTTGCTAGATTCATTTCAAATTTTTCTTTTTTTCTTCTTCAGTATTTTTTCCTTCCTTTTCTTGATGCTGTGTTGTTGTAATTATAATATATTATTTACCAATAATAATATTTTTGAAAAGGTGAGTTAGTGATGATTGAGTGAATTTAAAAAGGAAGCAACAGCAGGGCGGAAGAAGACTCATCCTCCCATTCAACCAACCTACACCTCTTGAATTGTAGGAAACACTTTTACTACAACATTTTCGAAAGAAAGGGATATAAGTGTAATAAAAGTAATAGTTTAACCAAAGGAAAATACCATCGCAACAATAAGCTAAAAAGCAGAAAAGATAGGGAGAAAAGGTAGATTTTATACCATACAGATATTAAAAGGAACCCACGTTCGTTTCCTGGTTTGAAATATGTATGCTCCACAAATGGTAGGCACAAGTGCCAAGAAACCCTTCGAGGTGGTCTTCAAGTCCTCCGGGAGTCGACCCCTGGACCGCTGTTGTGCCAAAGGTGCCGTCACCAGGGTTTACGACCGGTCCGCGAAAGGATACGTGCTGACACTCTCTGGCGGGCGGTCCACCTCTGTCCTCCTGCCAAAGAAAAAAAACGCCAGTTTGGGACTTACGCCGTCCCGCCCGTTCTTGGTCATGCAGATCTTTGTTCCCAGAGGCCGCCCGTTTACGACAGAAATCATCATATCGGATGACAAGCTCACGCGAAGACGCCTCGTGTTTTCGACCGCGTTTAAGGAAGAGTTGTACGGGGAGCTGCACGCGCAAATTCCCCTGCACGGGTTAGAGAGGGGAAAGTGGACCAATCTAGTGGTCGACATGCTGAGCATCACGAACGAGTGCTTTGAAGATGATACCGGCGGCAGCTCCTTCAGAGTTTGCGATAATATTACCGTGCACTCGGTGTGCAAATTGCGAAATATATTTACGGTCCGCACAAACCCCCATGGCCTGGCAGGAATACCGACACCGTTGGCTTTTGCAAGTGGTGTCAACTGCCTTTATTGGTTGTACAACGCCTCCGTGCTCGAAAGCCATCGGCCGATAGAGCCATCGCTGGACATGGCGTACATCGCGGAAAACAATGATTTGAGGTTCGATGAAAAGGTTCCAACTTCCGCGCGACGGCCCCGAGTTGGCCGTTCGCCTGCGCAGCAGCCTGATCGGCGGCAATCTCCTGGACACCACGGTACGCCTACGTCCGTTCGCTCCAACCCCAACAGAACCCCGATGAAGAAAATTATGCCATCCCCATCTCTTGCGTTCGGAACGCGATACACCCCGGAGCCTCGACAACGCCACGCGGCGCCGACCCCTGGTGGCTCCACCACCCCGCCCCGCCCGGTCAAGTCTGCATGGAAGCAAGTGCCTTCCCCCCTGCGCGCGATGAAAATAATGCCAAACAATTTTCAAGAAAAGTACATGAACAAAGTTCCGGCCCCGATGTTGCGCAAGCCGAAAAATACACGGACGAGCGGGACGAGTCCCTCTCTTCCACGTGTTGCATACCCGGTCACGAGCCCCTCGATGACCCCGACCACGCCGCACCTAACGCCCGCGCCAAAACGCACGCCCATGTCTCAAGCACTGGAAGTGGTTGCCACGCCACCGGGTTCCCCGCAGAAGGCACAAACCCTTGAAGAATCTTTTGAATCGGGTTGCCGATTGGGTGGCCAGCAGGATGAAAACGACATTGAGTATTTCGGTGCCACTTCGGCTGTCGCATTTCACCCGGAAGAAAAGGCCCAGGGGGCGATGTCCGAATCGGAAGGATTTTCGGACGATGGAGGCGATCCTAGACTAGAGAACGATCAGCCATTCGTTGATGGTACGTCCCTGCGATCCTTGCGCCAGCACGTATCGCTGTATGAGGAAGACGACAACATAACAATGGCAAATACCGACTCCCGTGAAAACCGGGAAGAAGATGAGGCGGCACTTTTTGTAAGGCAGAGTTCGGAGCAACTTTCCCAAAACCTAGACGAATCCGCACTATCGTTTGAGGGCGAAGCCGTACCGCAGAATGACATGGCAGTAGAGGACTTGGAGTCGATAAAGCAATATGATTCAGGGGATTCCATGTACGACGATGACGATGAACTGGTACTTTCGACAATCGTCGGAAATGACGAATTGGATATGCCCCTGGCCAATATCGAACGGCACGAAGGGGTCCTGGACGATGTTGATGTCGAGCTCGGTTCTGTCGACCACGAGGAGGTTGATTCCCAGCAGGACGCCGTCCCTGAAAACGACGAGCTGGTGGCGAAACAGCTTTTGTTGGATGAAAAGCGCAGGAAATTGATGGAGCTAGAGGAAGCTTATTTAGAGGAGTTTGGGGACGAAGAAGAAGCCCTGCAGGGGGAAGCAGACGCTGCTGACGACAATGAAGTCGATGTGGAAGACGGTGATGACGTGGAGGCAGCCGAGCACGTCCCATGCGAAACCGAAAAGAAAGACCACTCCGTTGAGTTAATATACGATAGTGTCTTGGCGTGTTACTTTGACCCTTCCACCGGGCGCTATTATGAAATTCAGCAGTAGCAGGCTGGTAGATTGCAAAGTTCCCTTGCCCATCTGCTGATTAATTAGTTTTCAGATTTGTTTTGTACATATCAACACCATCCATATCATATAGGTAATATAATATAAAGTATACGAACCATTTGTATTAATATTACATATATATATTTTATTTGATAATACTATTATTATTATTATTATTAATACTTGGATGAAGAATGAAGACGTTAGTACTTTTTTTATTTTTAACTTGACGGGCGGCCCTATTTATAACCTGGTAGAGGAAGGAAGAAGGTATAAAAAAAGGTAATATATTATATTAAAAAAATATAGGCGAACTATTACCTGGTAGTAGTAAGTAAGTCATCTACCACCACCAACAACAAAAGTGCAACACAACAACATTCTTCTTTGCATCCATTAGGATAACGACACATTGTTCACAAGTTAATGTGTACAACGACCTTTTCAAACTAAAAAGGGATAAAGAATACGCGATACTTTCCATTTCTTCCCAAATAGCTTAACTATTTTGTTACCGCCAACCCATTGGATATAATATTGTGGATTAGTCAAGTCGAAGAGTTTCCTCGGTACAATGGCGTCCTTGGCGGTTCAGCAAGCGGAGCAGGGCGGCGGCGGGGGCGTTTCGGCTTCAAAACCGAAGAAGACCGCAAACATGGCACGGTTGCACTCTCTGTACGACGATGCAAAACTCCGCAAAGAGAGGATGGAAACGCGACGAAAGCAAAAGTCGCAGACAGGGTTGACGTTTCGGCCGGAGAAATTCACCAAGCCTTTGAAGAAGCGCCGTGGGAAAGGGTCCACTGACGATAGCGACGGAGCAACGACGTTGTCGAGGGCAACCAACAGGTTTGAACGGCTGCATATTCAAGCGACAATGTCCCAAAAGAAGAAAAAGGCAACCATAGCCGCGAGGCCACGGAACTGCACGTTTCAACCGAAGCTTTCTACGAAGGGAAGCCGGTACAAATCGAAAATCAAGGGCTCACCCGGGGAGCGCCTGTTTAGCCAGGCCACTGCGTCCCAACGCCGAAAAAAAGAACGAGAGAAAATGGAGGGTCTTCGGGGTTGTACGTTTACCCCTAAGTTAAATAAGAAAGTCGCAAAATCTCGGAATAGACTGTATGACCCAGATAGTTTGAAAAAGAAACAAATGCAATTGGAGCAACGCAAAATGGAGAACGAAGTAAGAGACTGTACTTTTTCGCCCGTTTTGGATACAAAATCGGAAAAGATGGCCCAAAAAAATAGCGTGTCGGGCGTCTATGCACGACTATATTCCGACGCCAAAGCGAATGAAAAAAAGTTGGATGAAAAGAGAAAGGCCCTGGTGGACAACACGATGGCAGAGTGCACCTTTTCCCCGGCCATATCGAAGCCATCGTCTGGGAAGCAGAAGAAAGAACAGAGTGATGCTGCAGTGGAGGACACAACGCCGGCGAGCGAAAGGCTGTACAATCAAGGCGTGGCAATGTTGGAACGAAGGAAGAAGACTGAGGAGGAGGAGAAAAATATTGGTCCCATCAAAAGCAAGGTCGTAACCAGCGAAGGAGAGCAGCTAAAGTTTTTCAACCGGTTGTACGAATCTGGCGTTGCAAAAACAAAAAAGAGGCTTGCCGCGCCAGATTACAAGTCCCTTGCGAATTCTAGGTTGGAAGATCAGGGTTTACGGGAGTGTACGTTTTCACCGTCCCAAGTGAGCAAAGCACCCCCAGGGACAATGCAGCGTCGAAAATCGGTTGTGCCGGTGTCCCCCAAGCCTCGTTTCCCCCGCCCCAATTCACCGCAAGCAGCTAGTTCGGATACTTCCCCGATGGTGGAATCTTCATCCAGTCATTCCAAAAATATTGTGAGCCCAAAAGCAAAGAAATCACCAGGATCATCGCACGGAACCTCCGCGCTTGTACCAACTAACTTGGGCGAAGCAATAGAGGTAAGTGCTCAGAATGGCAGCCCTGCTTCGTCGCCGGGCAATTCAAGGTAAGTCTTATCATCAAATATCTTTCATCACCACCCCGAATCTATGATTTGCTGACGTAGCCACTGATTTATACCATAGCAGTAGAGATGCATCTATCAAACGCTTGTTCGACATAATGGACAAAAACCATGATGGTTCGTTGACACCAATTGAGTTCCTAATTGCCTTGCGTGAAAGTAAGGACGTTGCAAAACAGTTTGATTTAGCCCAGCATGTTCACGAAGGTGTCACACGCGATAAATTTGAAGTTGTGTTTCAAAGTATGGATAAAGATGGCCATCGAGAAATTGAGTGGGAGAACTTTCTGTCGTATTTCCAAACCCACGAAGGTGCATCTGCAGGAGGCAAATCGTCAACAGCTGTCGAGGACAACGTATCTGGCAGGTTGGAAGATGAAGAGGCGTCTAATGGGAACTCTGGAAAGAAAAAAAAGAAAAACAAGAAGAAGGGCAAAAACGCCCGTCGAGGATCCTCGTTGGTATGATTTTGTGTGTGACGCTCTGAAAAATAAATTTGTTTTACCCAACAAAACATTTATTAAGAGTAGATATATCATCCCCTCTGTGATTGACAACGAATAATGAAACAAAACTACAGAACCAAGTTAGGATTAGGGTATGAGGACGCTAAATTTAATTATACTTATAAAAAATAACAGCCAATTTTCTTGTTTTTAGTATTATGCATATATACCTTGGTACTACTATAAAGTTTTAATTAAATCTTAAATAACAGCCAATTTTCTTGTTTTTAATTAAATCTCATTCATTTGAAAGCAGTGTTAATCCATCAACTGATTCAGATCATCAATGGAGTACATCTGAGAATGATAGCTTAGTTCGCAGTTTATGACGGAATGCAAACCTAGAATTGTCTATATCTAGATTTCAGTTCGCAGTACATTAATTTTAATTACTTAACTAACAGCCAATTTTCTTGTTTTTTTTAATTAAATCTCTCCGTAATACCCATTACAGCCCGTTGTGCGTTTAGCAAAGGCCCAGTGAATTTAAACTTCTCTGGGGCTTCACCCAAAACACTTGGGTTGTAAAAGGGCCAAAACATCTAAATCCTAATTGCCAACCCAAGTAAAAACTGTTTGGGCGGTTGGATTTGAAGTTTCATGCGGTATGACCCTTTTTTCCTGAGGGTTACCCGTCATGACTTCACCAAACACATTTAATTTATGTTTCAGTATCGATTCTGGCAACTGAATCGAAAGCAAAAGAACCAAGTCTCCAAACTTATCTATTTTGTTAACGATAGGCATCCCAGCGCCAACAACACGCAAACGAAGCCCAGGTGCTGAGATTCCTTTACGCACCATGATTGCTTCGGACCCATTCAAGTGCCTCAGCGTTCGCTGGAAACCGTTCAGGGCCTCTTTGATAGTCATGTTAATCGCAAGTTCAAGATCATTTTTGACGCGCACAAACTGTCTGTGGTTTAATACTGTTACCACAAGAACCAAATTACCAGGTTTCAAGTTGTGGTTTTCATGACCTTCTCCATCCAGTACTATTTTATATTCATTAGGTGTGCCACGTGGGAGCAAAATTTGAGTTTCTTTTGTTTCTGTTACAACCCCCGAACCGTGGCAGACGGTGCAGGCGCCCCCTGGCTTGACAACTTCCCCGCGTCCTTGACAGCGGTCGCATGAAAGATGTTGATGCTGCTCAAATACTAGCGTCGATGTTTCAGAATGAAACCCCTGCTTCGAGTGGGAATGAGAACTGCATTGGTGGGAATGTTGTTGGAGCTGATCCCTGTGTACGACAGAACCTTTTCCTCCACAGACACTGCATACCTCTAGTGAAGACTTATTTACTCCACCTGTACCGTGGCAGTGAGGGCAAAACGAGGTCCTTGTATATTCGGCTGGAAACGTGTGCCCAAAGTATGCTTGCTCTAACGTAATATTTAGTTTTGTCTCTACAGACTGCCCGTATCGCATCGTGGTATCTGTTACTTTCCCTCGACGAAATTCAAATCTACCACGCTTACAGCCAAATTTCATTACCAATTCGAATTGGTCAGCCGGTAAGGTCAGGCATTCATGTATTGAATACAATTGAAGTGCACCGCCACTGCTTGGGAGTGTGACGAACTGAGAAATCAAGCGTCGCTTTTCCCCAGAGCGTACACGCCACGCATCACCAGGGTTTCCCCATAAAATATTTTCCCCGCGAGACAATGCGCGATGCCGCTCTTCTAAACCCTTCTCCGATAAACGAAATAGGGTGGGTGTGTCATCAGCACTTTCTAAATAATTTTGTATATTGATGCGATACTCTACCGTGCAAAGCGACCACTTAATCGATGCCCCTGTGGACATGATTGACACTCGAGAGATGCGAAATGATTCGACAGCGGAGGATTCGACATTTTGACCGATACCACGGTGAGTGAAGCGCATCCTAATGCTAGATTCCATCCCAACGCTATGTCCTAAACCAACATGAATAATATTTGAATGCAATGATACCCAGAAACGTAAAGTCCCATCGCCAACGAGATTTTCCCGCTCTAAAAGAAATGATGGAACGTCAGCCTCATGCACGTTTTCACGGCGAAGCGACTCTCGATTCAGCGATCTGTACACTATTTTGCTTTTACTGTTCCCGTTGGCAGGGTCAACAATGTTTAAATGGATCAAGTAAATCTCATCATCTTTCCCAATCAGTCCAATAACTGCTGTGGTAGTTTTTGATATACCGGTCGCTGCGACAGCAGTAGCATAAGAAAGTTTACTTTCCGAAAATCGTTCTATAGAGTAGTATACGCCATCATTGGGCGTTTGCACATTCGAACATTTGGACGGAGGGGATACCAGTGATGAGTTTTTCGAAGGGCAAGGCTTCAATCCCAACCAATCCCACGACTCTGGGCGCGAGCGAAAAGATATAGACGACCCACCCACGGGTAATCTGCCTGCGATTACAAGCAGGCAGAAAAAGACGTTCATACTGGGTGTCCACGCGATAGGTATGCCCATGAATTATTAGATGCTTGAAAATTCAAAATATGAACATCAGTCTGATTATAAATTACGAAACAGTGTTGTTACTCATGTTATCGAGCAATGTTGATAATGTAATAATATGTGTGCTTCTGGCATATTTTTTTATTATTATTATTATATATATTAATTTATTATTATTATATTTTATAATAATAAAAAAAAAAATATCGGTGAGGCAGCAGGAGGCAGGAGGCAGGAGGAGAGAATAGGAAGAAGGAGGAGGAGGGAGGAGGAGAGTAATAAAGGAAGTATCCAATAAGAAAAAAAATGTGTAGTATGCGATCACTGACGCCGGTTTGTATACCCTGTTGTGTTCCTTTGTGTGCCTACCACCTGTCTATATTGGTCTCTCGTATTGTTGTTATAACCGGACAATAATTATTGTGTGTAAATTAAAATGTGTGTAAATTAAAAATAAAAATAAACGGTGGGTGGGGATGCAGATAACTTTAGAGTAGGGGTTTCCAAGATTTTTCTTATCGTCTTTTTACAGCATATTAGAAACAAAATTATTATTAGGTTTTACACAAGAATAAAAATATTTGATGTTTTGGACTAATCCGTGTGCAATCAACCCTCTGCGTTCAAACCTGCCCATAGCCTGCTTTCGTAAAACCCCCCATCGGCTTTGGTGGTTTTCCGAGCAGCCATTGCAGCATCTTTGAGCGAATGCCACATTTCTATGTTGCCAGCAATAAAACCTGGCTCATGGTAGTGGATGTCGTGCTTATGGCAGATTGCCTTTACCAATTTCCTTGCTTTGCGAAGGTTGTGCCTTGGGAGTCGAGGGAATAGGTGATGCTCAATTTGAAATTGCAAACCAATGTGCAAGTAATCCAGCCATTCTGGCGTATCAACATTCAGGGTTGTGCGGAGCTGCATTAGGTACCACTCCGTCTCCAAATTGGTGTACGGGGTACCCATGTAGGTTTCCATCGACCAGTGCGAAAGAACAATTTGTACATGGAGAATTCCAGCAACGGCGTGAGAGACAAGCAGCCATCCCAGACTCTCCATCCCAGTCGGCATTGAAAGCGCCAAGGAAAACATCCATGCGAAAAACACGGAAATACCGGTAAGCTCCGTCCACTTGTAGTGGGCCTTATCGTGGTTTGTCACCAGGTAAATAATACCTTGGGCGTACAGGTTCCATCGTCCTACAGCCATCAATGGGTAAAATACTATGTGTTGGTAGCTCACTAAAAGTCGGGCAAGCCAGTCCATGCTTACTTTCTTTTTGTGGTAAGTGTCCCAGAAAGGTTTTCGGAATATCTTCTCTGTGATCGCCAGCATCGGCATGTGCTGTATGTTTGGGTCGTGCTCTACAGCGTTGCATACAATATGATGGGTGTTGTGGTCGCTCTTCCACCAGCATACGGACAGCCCCATCAGGGAACTGAGGATGGAACCAACCAAGTGATCCTTATGAAAATTGTGCGAGACCCCAGAATGCCCAAGGTCGTGGCCTAGTCCAGCCAGCTGCTGCCAGAATATTCCCATCATTCCCGCGCCCAGCATTCGCATGACAGTGCTCCCTCCGCCGATGTAACCCAAGGAAAGACCTATGGAACCGAAAAACCAGCATGCGAGCCATATGCCTAGTTTCAAATAGTAGGAATAATCGGTTTCAAAAAGGCCCTCCTCAAGCATTTGTTGCCGAGCCGCTCGAAAATCTGCAACATGGGGGTAAACAACTACGTCGGTCACTTCCCCAACCATGAATTTAGAAAGCATGGTCTTGTAGACGCGCGCCGCATGATAGTTTGCAAAGACGTCAGTGGCGTCCTTCCCGGCCATGTTGACAACGGGCCCAACACCACCAGGGTGACGGTCAATAAAGTCTGTTATGTCATAGACGCGATCGTCTAGAATGATCCAACAATCATCTTTCGTGTTGTGCTCTGCTACTTGTGCCATCGTATACTTTGGCAGACCTTTTGCTTTCAGTTTTGCAGGAATCTTCGGGTGCACCACACACTTCTTGGAGACACCATAGTCCTCCCTCCAAATTAGGGCAGGGTCTTCCTCAGCATCGTCCTGTTTAGGTACACCTCGTTTGACGTTTCTTTTAACAACTCGTGCCATTGGTTTTTGTCGATAAGTAAAGTTATACTAGCTGCGACTTTTTTCAGTGAGTAAATTAGAATCTTCACCGTAAGTGAACGCGTGCGATGCATTTGAAGCAGTGTGTGGACTGAAGTAAAGTTGAAGTGTCCGTGTCCGGACGGCTTTCTCTTTCTCTCGTTGGTCGTCGTCTCCGGTGACTTCTAAAAAAACTCCTCGGTCCGGCCGACGCTGTTCCTCATATTTGTTGTTGGTAATTGAAATATGTTATAGCCTGTATATATGTATTGTATAAAGTTACAACAAACATTTTATTCGATACAAAACAACGTCATCATCATATCATCGCGTCGATAATATTATGTTAAATAAAGTCATCATCATCTTCCTCTAGCATCAAAATAGCATATACGACAACTGTGCTCAGTTGCGCGTGCGATTATTTATTACCCCCGCCCCAGCAGGCCCCAGCCCAGCTCTCCTCCCTTTTTTTCCCTTTCCCAATTGTATTCCTTTGTATTGTTCATTAAATAATATCTGTAACCTTCGTAAATATTGTAGAAAAATGCAGAAAAAAAATAAGAAGAATAAATAGAAAGAGCCGCGCAACCGGCAACCGACCAGAAATTTCGAAAATTTGTTGATTAGAAACTATAATGCTGCTGTGTTTATATTATATATATTAGATAGAAACCTTAGTTATGTATTTATTATATATTATACAAACAAATGAATATTCATACAGATTATAATTACATATTTCTTTATTGATTATCTATATAAATATCGTTAAATTTTACTCTTCTTCATCATTCGCAGCAAGTACTCTTCCAACATCCAACAGCATTGTAATTAAATAATAATAATAATTAAAAAAAAAAGAAGAAAGAAGGAAAGTGAAAAGTGAAGAAAGTGAAAGAAGAAACGAAGAATAAAAAAAGTTCTGCTACAACAATAACAACAACACACCACAAGGGCTTTATTAATCTACAACTAATAAATTGAAAGAAGACCGCTTGAAATCACTCAATTTTGAAATTAGATAAATATAATACACCAATGCCCACCTGAAACCGTACCAGGTCATAAAAGCCTAAGATTAACGCCAACGGGACAAACAGACACTTAACCGAAGCCATATGAAACCTTGCCTGTCGAACAAATGTCGAAACCATCAGGTATCGAATTGTCGGAAGAAAATACCCTCCGGTACAATAGTGACAAGGGGAATATAGTTGTACCCACGGGAAAAACCGCGCCGGAGAGAAATGAAAATAAGCTGCGGTCCATGTACAGAGAAATATCCCAGAATTTGGCCAAAGCAAATGGGATTTTACAGGAAAGATCGTTTCCAGACAGCAATTCTGGCGAAAATTTTGTTTTGACTGATTTCCAGAAGACCATTGCTCAGGTCACACAAAACTTAGAGACCGCGAGGGGTGCCCTTCAGATTTCCCCTGGGTCGTCCAATGGGTCTCCGTCCTCAACCCGGACTGGGTCTCCAGACTCCACTAACGACGAGCATGGAGCAGTGCATTTGCAGGTTTACACTCCAGAAGTTAAGCATCCCACAGAGTATGACGAAATTTTAGTTCATTCGGAAATGGACTTCCACGTAGCGCAGAGTAACCACCTAACGGACTTGGATGATATCAAGAATAGTATTGAAGATAGGTTGAACATTCGAACAACTGAGGAACATAATAGCATCTACGAGAATCTGCAGTACAAGGAGAGACTAGTTTTTGTTGAAGAGTTACAGGACATTTTTCGTACACTGAAGCATGGCGTGGAGCAGCCGGAAGTTTTGAAAAAAATCAGCAACGTCGAGACGTTGCTTTCGAAACACTTGGTGGAAAAGCTATCCCAATTTGATATTTCAATCAGTAGTAAATTGACGGAGTTAAAAGCATTCGTAGGTGCGAGACTGGAAACATCGGCTGCGGACACAAAACGAGCATTCGAGAGGTCGAGGAATATTCTGCTACAAGCGATCCCAGAGGTACGCGAACGAGAGAAGGAGGGACGGCAGTCATCGGATTCGGGGCGATTGGAATCGATTCACTCGATGCTGTTAGCATATACTGAGGAGCACAGACATTCGCCGGGTGTTTTTGACGCAAATCTGGGGGATCTGAAGGAAATGGTCTTGAGTGAACAAAAGCATCATTTAGACTCGCTCAATCATTCTCGAAAACGGCACTTAGAGCTAAAGAACTTTCTGAAACGGAACCGGGCTTCGTTGGATCAGAGCATAACGAGCCAACTCGATGAGCTCAAAACAAAGTTTAGCAAGGATTTCTCGCGTTATCGTTCAGAAACTTTAGGGCTTTTGATGCGAAAATTGGATGCAAAAGCGTTCGACACGGAACCCGTGATGATGCGATTCGATGATATACAGGCATTAATAGAAAGCAAGGACGAATATAAAGGCGAAAGCGTCGTTAATAGCGCGCGTTTGCTTAAGCAATTGGAAGCTTTGCAAATGTCGGTCGAAAGCAAAGAGGTTTCGAAGGTCGGCAGCCTTAATTTCGACACCAAAACACTTGTCAACACTATTTCTAAGCGATTCTCAGAAGAAATTTCCAAACTGAACACGACCAGCTCGGAGGCGAATGCCAGTGCACGCTTGCTTAAGAAATTAGAAGCATTACAAACATTGGTGGAACGCAAGGACGCGTTGAACTTGGACCCCATTAATTTAGACAGCACGGCACTTGCCAACACTATTTGTACGCAGGTATTGGAGCATATTTCCAAACTGAATGCGCCGCAGTTCGAGTGGAACCCGAAGGACCTTCTTACTAGTAACAAGCAGATAGAGTCGACGTTGGCGGAAGTGAAGTTGTTCCTCCTGAACGATACGGGCTCAACGAGCAAATGTCATCAGTTTGCCGACGCAATTATCAATCGTTTGAAACCCTGTATTGAAGAAAAGATTAAAGTAGAAGCTTCCGCCTACACAAATGGCCTGAAAGGTTTCATCAACGGCATTTTGGGGAGTGCCACAGCATCGTTAAATGAAAATATATCAGGTATCAAATCACAGTTGTCTCGAGATCTTGAATCGAAATTATCAACTACTCACGGAGAAGTGCGACAGCTACTTGAAGAACGATACCAATTGCGGCAGCAGGACGACAACACGATCTCGAGTGACTTTGCCGGGCCTCTTGTGGAAGCAAAACTCCTTGAACTAGACAAACAAATAATCGCGAACAGGCACCACTTGGGCTCCGAGATGAAGGAATCGACAAGCGATATAAAGCAAATGATTGCCAAGTTAAATATCAATAATATGGCAAACATGGAAAACGTCCGTTCACAAACCCAGGTTGCAGAGGGGGCAGCTCATGATCTGGTCGCAAACGTTATGGAGACTATCGAAAATATGATGGGAATGACGATTGCAAAATATGACTCGATTTCCGAGAGGTGTGAAGGTATTGAACATTTCCAGCATTCCATGAACGATCGCATGGTCCGGTTAAACGAACAGTTACAAGCGAAAATGGAGAGCGGAAGGCGAAAATTGAATGCCGAAGTTAACGCAGCACTCAAGTCCGAAATTCATACAGCCGTCAAAGAGGGCTGTGATGCGCTGCTTGATAAACTATCTAACAATATAGCGGCACAACTCAAAGCGCAAACCAGCTTTTATAAAGTTATGCTGGTTAAATCACAAACGGAGTCCTTGGAAAGCACAGGAAACATTATTAGGGATCAACACACGAGATATTTGGAGGCTCATGAAAAGATAATGGGAGCTTTGAAAATAATTGACGAGCACTCTAGCAGTAAGGGAAGAGAGGCATCTATCAAAAGCTTGTTCGACCTAATGAACAAAACCCATGATGGTTTGTTGACACCAACTGAGTTCCTAGAAGCCTTGCGTGAAAGTAAGAACGTTGCAAAACAGTTCGATTTAGCCCAGCATGTTTACGAAGGTGTCACGCGCGATAAATTTGAAGCTGTGTTTCAAAGTATGGATAAAGATGGCCATCAAGAAATTGAGTGGGAGAACTTCCTGTCGTATTTCAAAACCCGCGAAGGTGCAACTTCAGGAGGCAAATCGTCAACAGCTGTCGAGGACAACGTATCTGGCAGGTTGGAAGATGAAGATGCGCCTAAAGGGATCTCAAGGTATCCAAGCGTTTTGTTTTCAACCATTGCAGTATTGTGTGCAGTTTGTTTTGCATATTTGCAGTTTACCACCAATGTTCGATTGAACTGAAAAAAATTTTCTTGTAAAGAAAAAGTAAACCTTGAACATGTCTAAATTTAGAGTTCCAGTTCGCAGTAATTAGGGTACGACGAAGCTAAATTTAATTACTTAAATATAACAGCCAATTTTCTTGTTTTTAAATAACAGCCAATTTTCTTGTTTTAAAAAAAGTAAAATTTAATTTTTGCTGCCGTTTAGTTTATATTTGAGCAGAAAGAATTATATAGTAGAACTAAATCCTTGGTGCGGGGTTGCTTGAATGCCCAGTTTTCTCAGTTACGACGTCTCCGGCGCATTTGGAACCTCTGCGACACGATTTGAAGGAAATTCCCCTTCGTTGCCATCTTTATCTCTTCCAAACCACCAAGCTCCATTGTGCTTCATTTCTATTCCAAAGAGCACGTCGCTCCTTTTAAATGCTAAATCTCTCCCAGCAACGAAATCGCTCGTGTTTTTTCCTGGAAAAGAGTGCGTCGCAACAAGCGTGGTTAGCGAAACCTCTGCCGGGCCCTCCTCGGGCAAGGGAGCGGGCTGTTTCTTCTTCTTCTTCTTCTTGGCAGATTTCGGCTTTTTGGCAGATTTCGATTTCTTTGCATCTATGCCCCGCTTTTTTTGTTCCTCCTTGATGGTCTTCTTTTTCTTCTTCTTATGGGCCTTTTTGGGCGTTTCTTTCTTTGCGGGTGCCTCTAGTTCACGGAGATCGGCCTCTTTCAAGATCCCTGCGTCTATCAATTTTCTTGTGTACCAAATTTTTAGGCCAAGAAGAAGACTGCCAACTTGCGTCCACGTAATAAATAACATCATGCACACGGACAGTCTCCAGTTATCGTCCCCAGACGATCCGCCGACAGCAGCGTTAGACGTCGTGGAGAAGAATAGCCATAGAAAATCAGTACCGATCTGAACTTGCAAGAATCGTTTGTTCTCAACAATGACTTTGTTGAAGAACATTGCAACTTGAGCAAGCATCAGCAGAAGCAAATACATCCAGTACAAAACGCCAGTGGCCATCAAATAGTTGCTCGCGGTGATCATATTGTAACAGCTAGCGATACCGGTGTCGTCACTACCACATATCCCGCTGTTCTTGACATTCTGTATCGTAGTTTTGTTATCTACCGTTTGAGAAGTCTGGAAGCCTGTTGTTGCATTCTTTTTCATCTCGCCAAAAGCAGGTGACTCCGCCAAAGCAATAAAAGAGGTCATTGCTAAAAGGGTCTGGAAGAGCCGAATACCAAGGTACCACTTCAGTTTAACGTCATCATATCCTAGGTCGTTCATCGGTGGATTTCCATCCAAGTCGACTTCCTGTATTGCTCGCGGCGTTGCTTGCCCAGCTTCCATATCCGATACGTCGCTGCTCTCGACATCACCGGTTGTATCGACGTCACCGTCACTTACTACCGACTCGACCGACTCGTCGGAGCCGTTGGAGGACGAAACATCTTCTTCTGGATTTCGAGGTGGTTTACGTGCGGGAACCATTCTCTAATGCTACCTTTTTTCTGAAATCAGAATCT
Organism: Stramenopiles sp. TOSAG23-3; assembly: GCA_900128585.1. Lineage (NCBI taxonomy): Eukaryota > Stramenopiles sp. TOSAG23-3. Next base: position 16,782 of record LT642218.1, on the reverse strand, counting down.
ATGTACGAATCCTTTTCTTCCCGTGTAGAGAGCTCGTTGTTGTACTAACAATCTCAATTCGTTTCCAGTCGACTTCTTTTTACTTTAATTATATGTTGATAGACGAATCGATAAGAAATTATCATCGCTGAAATGATACTTTCTTTCTTCTTGTTCATATTTATTTAGCTATTCCTCGGGTTTTTTGTTGTATGTTGTTCTTTTTTACTATGTTGTTTATCTGGTTTTTGTTTCTTCATCTTCTCTACTATACCGTACTTGGTAAAGAGGTATAAGACTATTATTTTTGTGGTTTAGAATCAATAATAATCCAAGTGATTCATGTCGCATTTTAAAATTACTTTGGAAACCAACCCAATGATATGCCGATGTAATAAATATCCCTATCAAAACACATTAGAATACAAAACGAATAAAAGGGTTGGTTTCCAAAATAATTTTCAAATGCGACATGAATCACTTGGATAAAACGAATGTACTGTAGTTACCTACGGTACCAACCAATAGTCGTCTCAAGTAGTCTAACATAAATATTATTACTTCATCACGTATGTAATGTAATACATAGGGTAGACTATAATAAATTGAAATATAATTAATAACTGACGATGATGAAGACTGAGGACTTACTTCACTAATAAATAAAATAATAAAATAACGACGGTTAATTATTCATCAATTCAGAGCACAGAGTAATAAATGACACAGCACAGCGAAAAAAAATTCAATTCTTTCAGTTGTGTTATTTAACATTGTCACAACTCACAACATAGGAAAAGGATCGATAAACTTTTAATGAATTTTCATTTCAATTCATTGCTCTTAATTTTGACTGCCGTACTCCCTCCTATTGTAGTAATAAAATATTTAATACTGTGTAATCCTATTATCATTGTTTTTACTTCTTTCCAGATTAACCTTCATTTTTTAATCTATCAAATGGAAGTATTGTAATACACTTATATAACTATAGTTTTGAAGTAAGAAGATGGAATTGAAAGTAGTGGCTTCTTCGCCTGGCTTAAACTTAAAAATGATGATCGCTCGAGCAATAATAATACAGAATAAAAAAAAGAAAAAAATTGTAAAAAAGAAGAAAGAAAAATAACGACTTTTCCTCTTTCTAATTTATTTTCCTGATATGCTCCTACAATCGTATATTTACATCAAATACAATATTTGAACAGGTGTGATATATAACAATATTATACACTACGTTAATCATTTAAATATACAAAACGAATAGTTATGAAAGACACCTTTATATAAAACTACCAATGAATAATCTCCAAGAAGAAATGGTTTTGGAACTTTGTGGTTTGTGGTACACTTTATACATAAAGATAACAGTGAAAATACGGTGTACATTATTTAGCGGCTATAAACTCCGTCACCCAAATACTTACCATTGTCAAAATATACATGCATTTACAATTGCTGCAACTTATATATTTTGAAGACGTGGGTCTGTCTTTTGTCTTCAATGCTTTGTTCCTGTACGCAACATCCTCCCCGGTTCCTCCAATTTGAATATGTACTTATTGTACAATAGTTACTATATATAGTATACATTTATGAAATAGAAAAAGGAAGGAAGGTTTCCTTACTGCCGCGTACAGTTCTTGAAAATTTAGGGGCCACTTTCTTAGCTATCTTATTGTTTCAGATTAGCCAACATATGTTGCGTGTTACATAACAATACTATTGAACATCATCCCCTGCCTCAATAATTTTCCCGGGGATTTTATAGACTAGGATTCTAGAGGAAATTTCTTCCTTAGCATATTCTGCCCTACTGAAAAGAGTGAATTTTAATTAAATACTACACTGATTAGCTATGAACAGTATATGATATATTAATAACATAGGATTAAGTGGGAAAACTATCAAGTGCGGAACCAAAATTATGTACATAGGAATAGCATTGGTGTAGTAGACTTGGGGGTTTCTGTTCTCTGTCACCGGCTGAATTAGGGAAAAGGTGTTCAGGTCATTTTGCTTCCTATTATCAATATTGTATATATGTAAAAGATGTCCTATCTATACTTTATTTTTTGAACGCATATCAATGTTCTAACAATGAAATATAAAATTTAATTGCATAGGTATAGTACAATTGTCAGCAGTGTTAGTGAAATAACATATGTTCTTGAGATTCTAACATTATAAGCATACAAATATTTGTACTATGAAGATATTAGATAGACATTATTTTGTAATGTAAAGAATACTTATATTAATCCCAATTATATTAAATTAAAAGAATACGAATATATGCCTTTGTGGTGTTTTGTTCCTTTTCCTTATGCTATTTCCATATTAATTTCTTATACACTGACCAATAATATTACTTTGTATAAATAATTATTCCCTTAAACCTTCTTCATTCCTCCTCCTTCCCTCTTTCCTCCTTTTTTTTACTTTTTTCCCGAAAAAGAATATTATTCACCCATTGTATTCCTATATAAATCATCATCATCATCTTTTTTAAATAATAAACGGAAACACTGGTTTCGTTCCTTCAATCAAAGAAAAGTAAAATTAAAGGCAAGGTACAATTCGTTGATTGTAATGAAGAGTGTTCACTTTGATGAAGCGGGACTTATTTTGGCAACATTTTATTATCACTCTTTTATAGAGATAGCAGGAACACGTACGGTAATTCATTTAATACGCCAGGCTAACAGAATATTTAATATTGTCGCAATAGTGAGAACTCAGAGACGAAGCCTCGCCCGCTCCGAGACACCCACTGTCGTTCAACACCGGGACTGCGAGTTAGCGGGAGGCTTCTTTTAGATACTGCGGCCGGCACGGCATCGTTTTGAAGTTCGGGAAATCATGTCTTCTATCAACTCGGGGGATAATGAAAATCCGGCAGCTCCTTCCAGTGATCTGTCTCCCCCCGTGCCTTCAGAAGGCAATGATAGTGACAAGAGCGGCGACCAGGCAACCAAGCAGAGATCGAGCGGGGCCCGTTCGGCTCCGGCAACATCCGTGGCCGAGGGTACCGCCGGCAGTAGTGGAAAGTTGTCGACATCGAAACAGAGCAGTGCCACCACGGCCGCCAGGGCAAAACCGCGGGACCCGATGGAGGCCCCTGTTAGAAAGTTATCAGTGAACCTTATAAAGACGTACAAGCACATAAACGAAGTGTACTACAAGAAGAAAAGGGAAGCGAAGAAAAAAAACCTGTATAACGACGGGCACGATGACGAAAACTATGATTACAAAATAATCGTCGGGGAAGTGATACAAGATCGTTACCGTGTCATGGAAAAGATTGGGAAGGGTTCATTCGGCCAAGTGGTGCGAGCGTTCGATATAAAGGAAAATTGCGAGGTTGCGATCAAGATTATTAAAAGCAAACGGCCTTTTTACTTTCAGGCCAAGACTGAGATTGAGCTATTAAAATTTTTAAACGAGAAAGACCCGAACGACCAGTGGTTCGTAGTGCGCCTTCAAGAAACGTTTTTGCACCATAAGCACCAGTGCTTAGTATTTGAAATGCTGGCAAATAATTTGTACGAACTCCTTCGGAACACGAGGTTCCGCGGGGTTTCGCTGAACCTAATAAAGAAATTCGCTCGTCAAATCCTGAAGTGTTTGGCGTTCCTTAGTTTGCCAGAAATCAACATCATTCATTGTGATCTGAAGCCAGAAAATATTTTGCTGCGTGACCCAAAACGCAGCGCTATCAAGTTGATCGATTTTGGGAGCAGTTGCCGCGCGGATAAGCGCATGTATACGTATATCCAGAGTCGGTTCTACCGATCGCCAGAAGTAATGCTTGGGTTAAAGTACGGTGTGGAAATTGATATGTGGAGTTTGGGGTGCATACTTGTTGAAATGCATACGGGGGAACCGTTGTTTAACGGGACGGACGAGTTTGACCAAATGTCAAGGGTCGTGGCTCTGCGTGGGATGCCGCCTTTAGATATGATAGAGAAAGCAAGCAAAACAAAAACGTTTTTTGAGCTAGTAACACCCAAGCCCGGCGAAGCCGAGACATCGCAGCCAGCCGAGGTTGTCGGGGGACAGCAACCCTACTACGCCATGAAACAGAAGAAGTCCGGCAGCAAGCGGCGGTACGGTGGTGGAGAGAGTCGAACGATGTCGTCCATATTGGGGGTAGAAACTGGCGGGCCTGGGGGGCGGCGTCAAGGGGACCCCATGCACTCAGCAAAGTACTATTTGTTGTTTATGGACCTCATAGACCGCATGTTGGACTACCGCCCTGGGTCTCGAATAAAACCCATAGAAGCCCTCAACCATCCCTTCTTTCAAGAAATCGATACGGCAAACAAAAGCGCTCAAGGGGGTGCCCCGAGTATGCCTGGCAAAGCCACCTCGTCAACAAATACATCTGCCGGCAGCGGCACGTCTTCACAATTGAAGCCCGAAAAAGCAGACAATGAGGATGACGATGCAACGATGTCATCCCCGAGCGAAGCCGCGAAAGCTGACACCGCAAGTACTGCCGCCGATAACGTGAAGCGAGATGCTTGTACCCAGACACCTATTATGTGAGATCGACACGTGCAGGTAGGGTTTCACCCGCACTAGAGGAAGGACAACGAGGGAAGTAAATTAGAGACTTAAAGTTTTAATTCTAGTAAGCATATCATCATACCGCCTTTGTGCATAAGCTTTTGAAAAACTCTTTGTAAGATTACGTGATCTTCTTGTCGTAGGGAAGTTATAATAATGCTAACCCTTCCTACCACTCCTAATCCTTTGCCTCCGCGAGGTTGTAACGCTTTATTTCTCCTGTTCGAATTTTTTCCTCCCTTTCGCTTTTGGTCATGTTGGCCATGAATGTTCCCCATGCTAAAAATCCAAGTGTGATACCCTGCATCATTACCCTTGCTCGCATGAGTTTCTGGCTCTTAATTGCATTTTGTCTGTTACCGATTTTGGTAAAGTTCCCGAGCCCAGAGGCTAAAATTCCCGCAGTCAGAGCACACCCGATCGGGACGAAAGGGTCCGCGGAGAACTTTCTCTTGAATTTATCACCAAACGATTCGTCGTCGTACGACATCGTGTTTATCCGTTCTTGCACTTCTGGTGTGTGGGAAGACTGTATGCTGATGTTACTCTGACACGCTTACCGGTGAACGTATGAGATTCTGCGCCCACCATCTGAAGTCTATTTTGTGTGCGTGATATATTGTTTCTCCTTTCTTTCTTTGTTGTTCCTGTTGGTTTGGTGATGTGGATGATCGGTGTTGTTCTTAGAAGATGATGAAGATGTACGTATTTTAAGTACATATAAGTATAGTAAGGGAAACAAGTAATAAGACGAAATGAAGAACAATATACGAGGATCTCAATAACTGGAAATAAAATGGAAATAATAATAAGACAGGAGGACTAATAGCCCAATAGTGTCATTAAATGAACAAACAAATATAAAGGATTACAATGGGAAACAATATACTACAAGAAGACGGAAGAATCACATCAACAACATCTACTACTAAAAAAAATACATATTTTCTTCCTTTTTGGAAGTATGATTTTGTCTTGTTGTGTGAAAATATTATATATATGATACAAAATAGTTTATGCTCTGTAGGTAACAAAGACAAAAGAAAACCCGTCTTCACTCCCTGCAACCGTACACGACGACCGGCTCCCATTTGCCAAATGCAAGGCATTCGGAGAATCCGCTTTCCGTTGTATTGAAGTGGGTCATGCCTCGGCGATGATGTGAAAGTCAGAGTTGACAACAAGTCAGCTCGAGGAAGGTGGAAGTGCCATTACGAAATTGGTGCAAGGGCGTGGCCCCATGCAGAACAGTTCTCGCTCGACGGGCACTATTTTATCGGTTGCTCGACAAAGCCTTTGTACAATTTACGATGAGGCGCCGCCTTTCTCCTCTTTCGAGCTCTCTTGGTCCTCAACCTTTTTAATCATGGCCAAAAACTCGGCGTCCACTTTGCGAAGGATTTCCTCCATTTTATCATCCTTTCCATCTTTCTTTTCTTGCGCCTCGCGCTCCTTTTCGCGTTTCAACGTGTCATTTCTTCGTGCAATTTCTTTTGCACGCGACTCAAGGTTTTTCTCTCGCTTTTGCTCTCTGTCTAACATTCCGCCAATCGCCGCCTTTTCGTTCGACTGGGGAACGGCTAGGCTATCACACACTTCCAGCAAGGACACGGTACCGTTAACATCCCCGACAGCGACGAGGCGCCCTCCACTTTGGGGCGTTCCTTGCACGGAGACGGACGACAAGGCCGCGTCTCCAACCTTATGGCTGTAGGCAACTTCGTTTTGTGAGTAGAAGAAGTCCCAAATATCCACAACACCGTCCATACGGGTGCAGTAGAATACACCACAGCGGGTCGGACTCCAGCACCCTGCAGTCAAGTAGGAGGCGTGATACTTGGTGGTCATTATGGGTGTCTTGAGGTCCTCGACCCACACGCGCGCTGTCCAGTCTCCAATGGTCAAGAAGAACTTGGTATGGACCGGGTTGCGCTCAATTCCGTAAATCGGGCCATGATGCTTCCCTGGCCCTTCGTCGTAGACGACGATGCCGTTGTTCTGCTTCTGGTTACGCGTGTTCACGGACAGGACAATACCCTGTTCCGTTCCGACGAGATATTTCGTGGGCCCAGCTTCGGTGTTGTACGCCATGGACGAACCGCCCAGGACAGTGCCAGCGGGCGTTTTCAACTGCAACTTTTCGGTCGGCTCGCCCAGTCGACGGGTGTCCCACCATAACATTTGGCCATCGGTACTTACGGATGCACACAGATTGCCCGTTTTGTTACTAATCCAGAATACGTCATAAACCGGATCGTGATGACTATTCTCTATGACAGATGTTTCGTACGGTGCCGCGCCAGATTTACGAAGGTCGTAAAAACTAATCAACCCGTTGTAACTCCCACCTACCAATGTTTCCGGCGTTTTGGGATTGAACCGCAGGCAGCACAGTGGACTGGCCGGCTGCAACTCTTGTTCTGGCGTGTTCGGATTGAGAATGTCCCAAATGTAACTTTTAATCGGCATTCGTTCGCTACTGAATCGAGGGTCCTGAAAGTTCAAAATACTGTATGAAACTGCAATCTTCGATCCATCGGGATGCCAGTTGACACTAGTTGCCGTGCGTTTAATAGTGTTCGGGTCACGGAAGACAGCGAGACCCTTGGCACTGGGGGGCTCGCTACTATGGTCAACGACAGTCCCGGCAAAATATTCTTCATATATGTCGATCGTGTTGTTTTGCCTGACACATCGGTCGACAACTGGACCCAACATCTTCACCGTGTTCTTGTAGTCGTCGTCCTTCTCCGTTTTACGCCGGTAACGCAAGGTATCGTTTTGCTCGGTGTAGTCGACGTCTTTAGGCCAGCCACCCTCGCTGTGCGTCATACCCTTGGACTTCTGAACAAAGCGCTGGGTGTTGCACGTATTAATAGAATAGTTTGGTGTCGTATCAACTTCCAAAATGCTAGGATTCTTTGGCAGGTACTCCTCGTCGTAGACGGATGTGCTCGGAATAGCTTCCATCACACGGGGAATATTGTCGTCAAAGTTGCATTGGTGACCAAACTCTTTGCGCTCGGGGGTATACAAAAAGGCAACTTCCATCTTTTCCAATACAGATCTTTAAAGTCAGGTATAGTTCACAAAATTCGTACTCGCTGGTTAATTCCTTTTCGTGTTGAAAGGTGTATCATTTGTAGTTTCTTCGAGTGAGTTTGGGTGATAAAATTTTATTCAGAATCGTCAATAGTAAAACAATGAACGAGTAGTATACTTGTTACTATTTTTCCAATTGTTCTTCTACGTGCAATGTGATGATGATGATCAACAACAATTATTTATTTTTTCGTCCTGTTTGTTATTGTTTTCTTCCCTCTATTCCCATGTATTTGTTCATTTTAATATCAGATGAAGAATGATGATGCTTCAGCTTTTTTTTTAATTTTTATTATTTAAAAAAAATAATTACGTAGAAGAAATTTAATTAAATATATAAACAAAACAAAACAAAGAATACAATTGAACAATGAAAATTACAAGGAAGACAGGGAGGGAGTCTTTTAACTCGATAGATTTGGAATGATAGAGAATAAATATTACAAGATAATAATAGCAAAGGAAAGAAAAGTAAAGTTCAAAATAATAGAATCAGAGCATTGTACGAAATGATCACTCCCTTGTAATTCTATATTAATATTTTGATAAAAGGTTGATAGAACGTATTTGAAGCATCTATCTTCAAATTATTAAAATGGGAACGGCAATGCTGTCTTATGTAATATTTCTATGCGTTGGCTTGTCTTCTTTGTGTTGTAGTTTATTTAAAAAATAAAATTCTTTCTCTGTGAAACATTTAAAAAAAAAAAATGAAAGAAGGAAATTCATCCTCCGGTTTCTGTGCTATTGCTATCTAATTCATTGTTCGGTTTTTGAAATGAAAAACTTCTTCATCCTTCGGTTAAACGATTTGAATCGAAAGGAAGAGAGACCATACTGTAGATGATAGTTTACTACTATTATTTTGTAGATAGATAGATAGGAACCAATTCTAATATGAAGGGTCGAAGTGGAATATCCAAATATTATTGTTAAGGTAATGTACGTACCATACTAATTATGCATATAAATCCAATAATGATATCAAGTGAAGTATTAGAGAGTAATTAACATTACAATTTCTATTTAGAGGACGGACACCTTTCCTTACTTTGTTTCTTATCGGTTGTATCGGGTAGAAATGGAATATTGTTGTGATTCAATTTATATACTAACTAAATGTACTAATTTACATATAAGTACATAGCTAATATAAGACCCTGTTCTAATTATATAAAATAATATCTTATAGGTATTATTCGTATAATTTGCTTATTCATTTCTTCTTTTCTTAAAATTCCCGCCAAACGATTGAAACGATGGTATCTCCTGTTTAATATCTCCTTCATTATTAACCCCTTCTAATAGCAAAAAAAAAAACAATAATAAAATCAAAAGGCGCAATGCCATGCTATACTTACTTCTATAAAATAAAACACTCTTCTTATTCCCTACCTTAATTTAATAAATTATTTTCCTCATTTATTTATTTTTTGAACTTTACATTATTATTTATGTTGTCATAGTATGATTAATTGATATGTATTCATTTCGAAGTGGTGGAATGAATATAATTCCTTACTTTGTATAAATAGAAGAAAGCTTAAGCTTAATTATTATGTCACATATAGAAAGATACACCACACCGATGGAGGATGATGATGATTACAGTGTAGAATAGATATGATTAATGAATGATAGATGTGGTGGTGGTATTATATGGTGGTGGTGGTGGTGGTGCTTCTTTTTCTATTCACATTTTATTTAATAGGTGATGATTCTCTTCTTGTGTTGTTGTTGTCTTTTTTTTTTCTTTCTTCCTTGTGTTGTTGTCTTTTCTACTTCCATTGTTAAAGAATATCATCAGGTTATTTGTGCACCACGTATATGTTCAAGTAAAACAGTTTCAACAGGAAGCGATTGAGTAAAGATTAACTGGCAAAAGTTAATGTCAAGAATTTATACGGAAGACGATCAAGCGAAATTATTTGATCGTGGACTATTATATCGCAACAGGATGGCAACATTATCTGCTGCGAGACTTCCAGATGACGGAATGATCGACTTAGGGTTCGATAGTGAAGGGGAGGAATACAATGCGCAACACGCAGCCAATGCTGCTGGCAGTGAACCGGCGCCTGATGTAGACAAGCCATATGAAAATCAGAATACCGACAAACTAGGCGATGGCCTTCCGGACGCGGTGGCGGTCACCGGTGAAAATTCGACAGAGCAAGAGAATGTCCCGAAACCATTGAAAAAGAAGAGAAAGCGCCCTAAGCTTGACGAAGACAGGCTCACTGGCCGCGAAGGCCTAGAGGCCCTTGCGCCCGCGTTCTGTCGTACACTGAAAACGGACAGGGGGGACAAAGATTTTCCTGGCAAGCAGACGTTTAGCGGGACCGGTAGAGAGGGCGACGATCTGCGAAGGCTTTTGCAAAATTACCGGCGCTGGGCAAAATCCATGGCACCTTTTTTGTCTTTTGAAGACGTGATCGACAAGTGTGAAAAAATAGGAGGAAAGCTTTCGGTCAGGGAACATGTGCAGAGTATGCGTTACTGGACTGGGCAATACGCTCACCACGAAAAGGAGCGTGCCCGAATACTTCTACGAATTCGGAACTCCCTCGACTTAGAAGACGAAACTGATGCAAGGGGCGAGCTAAAAGACTTGGACCTGGCGTGGGAGGATCTGCTGGCAACGCGTGAATCTGATTTTCAGAACGCTCAGCAGGTGGCGGACGATGAGGAGGACAATTTCATAGTTGGTGACAACGATTACGACCGGCTGCAAGAGCAATCGGCCACTGTCACAGAAAACGAGAAGGCCCTGGCGTCGGCAGAAGAAATCGCGAGGAAAAGGGAAGCGGCCGAAAGAAGACTCCAGGAGAAAAAGAATAGCATGGCTGCTCAATACGACGAGTTCGGTAACGACGATGATTTGTTTGCCGACATTGATTTGTCTGCGTATGCCTCTCCTGCGAAGTCGACGGGGCCTGAGGAGACTGTGGTGGCTGGCAAGGCCGCGGCAAACATTACGGGCACCGCAGCAGACGAAAATGAATCGGTTTCCCCGTCAACGGCTGGGAGCCAGGCTGCTGGGCCGGACAGCTTGCCTGCAACTGTACTATTGACTGTTGACGACGACGATGGAGAGGCCCAGGAACTTAGTGGAGAGGCTACCCCGCAACCGCAGTCAACAGTAGCACTGGTTGCAACGCAGCCTGTCGTCTCGAGTGACGAGGAAACGTTTCCAGCCACTGTACCTTTAGAAATGAGCGACGAAATGCCATAGGTTGGCCGCACCCAACTGATCCATGCGAGCCCTCGGGATCTCGGTTGTGATGTATAATTTTGTTGTGTGGATTGTAATATACGTAAGCATATCATTTCATAAGTTTAAGTTAACAATTTTACAAAACGTAGAAATATGCAACGAAGCGCAAAGATTTGCAAGCATGGGATTTTGTGAACAAAAGAAATGCAGTTTATATAATGCTGAAATAAAAATCAATTAACGAAGGTGCATTATGCTATTATTTTTAGAGACGCAGTCAACAAAAGCCAAACTCTTTTGCCTCCTTGCCTCCCTCTCACTTCTTCTTACGGCGCATCTTCTTATTGTCAATAAATCTTCGGTTCCTCCTCAATTGGTCTCGCAGTCCAAAAAAATCGCCACGCTCAGATTTCAATGTCTGGGGGCTCGGAGATAATCGTATCATGTCGTCTAGAAATTTATCTATATTCTCTTTTGTAACTTGCCTCACCTGACCGAACAAAGCATTGAAATCATTTGCAACGGTATTTATATCTAGTACTAACGGCGTCGCACTTTCCACTTCTTCGCCAGAGTCGTCGTAGTCGAGATCTAAAGTCTGGCGAACTAATGAAGGGCTATTGATCAGTGTGTATTCTTCCAAGCATACATGGACACTCTTCGGAGATGCCAGTGGGGTTTCTTCTGTAACCGGCGACGCCAGGGGGCTATGTATGTATACGGGCCTGTCAATCGCTCCAGGCTCCCCATTTGATGGGGATAAGCGCACAACCCGTGGGCTAGTATTTTCTCTCGGGGTTGAGGGCCGGGTAGGCCGCACGCGAAATGCTTTGTTCCGAACGCTGGAAGGTGACGGAGAGCAAGGTGTTCTAAAACGACTATGTGAATTTTTTGTAGTTATAGGACTAGGGCGATGAGCCCGTCCTCTTCTGCTAAATCCAGCGCGAGGGCTTCCTTTGACGGCTTTGGAAACGCCTAAGTTGGCACTATTTGCACGATTTTCTATTTCCGGGTCCTCTCGAGATACTCCTTTGGCCGCGATGGACGTAATGGACAATAGCGCCGGCATTGTCAAAAACAGCAATATATTTTGCGCGCTTCACCTTCTAAGTCCGGGTGGTTTTATTCGTATTGGATCTCTGTCTTTGATGGCATTTATCGACGTCATTAGAGCGCTTTGTTGGTGGGTGCGTGAGGAGTAATTTGATTGATAGATAAATAACTGTAGTATTTTTTTACGTTGTTCATAGCGAAGAATACCATATAATTAAATTGTTGTTGGAATGAAAGAAAATATGTTGTTATAATAATGTTGTTGATGATATATATTGATTTAGATAGTATTACATTATTTTAATACTGTTGTAGTAACTTTACAATTCTTGTTTTCAATATCATCATTAAAATATTATTTATTATTATACCGTACTACTACAAAAAACACAAAGCACAGCACTATGACACTTCCTCTCCTAAAAATAGAGAAACTTTTTAATAATAATAATAATTAATTTTAATATGCTGTGTTCATGTGAAAAAGTTAACCGTTCTTTCTTTTCTATATAATATAATAACAGCACCTGAAGAACAGAACCAATCGCAAGAAAAAGAAGAAGAAGAAAGTGAAATTTCTCTTCAATGCTAATTAATTATTTTGATCACAACGTCTCTTCTTTCAATCATGCTTTGGGTAAGTAAAACATAAACAGAGCACAAGAATATGTTTAAGTACATATATGATATATACATTTATTATGTTTATGTAATATTTATAGATGTACCTTAATATGTATATATCAAAGCATATAATATAATCTCCATTTGATGATAATATATTTTGCGAAGAATAGAAGAAGAAAGAACACATCTTCGATCGAGGAAGAAGAAGAAGAATAAAGAAGAGAAAGAATAATAAAAAAAAATGAAAAAAAACAAACAACAACAACACAACAACAACAACAAAAAACACCACGAAAAATATGATTGATGATGATGATGACCACCACAAAAAAGAACAAACCAAATCATTTTTAAGCCATTTAATTGTTTGTGTAAAGTTTACTATAATACAATGCATTATATTCAAAGCAATTTGTAAACTACATGATCAAGTTGGCTGGTACTCAGCCATTTGGTCTTCGTTCCCTACATTTGCTACAAAGACTTGTACACGGACGATTGGGAGCGCTACTCGCTGGAAAAAAAACGCACGGCCACTTTGAAAGGCTGAAAACAAGCAATTCGAACTGGTTTGAGCACTCTTTCTCTGCCTTCGCGATGGATATAAACTTGAAAACCGTCCTAATTATAGGGGGTTCTTTTGGGGGTCTGTCCGCCCTCAACGAATTGAAGGGCAAACCTGGGATACGTATAATATTGGTTGACCAAAGATCCTATTTTGAATATATTCCTGGTATACTGCGTTTGTTCTGCGATCCAGAACTTCATGAATCCGTTGCCCGCCCGATGCCTCAGTTGGCTGCGCCTCACAAGTTTATCCAGGCAAAAGCAGTAGAGATAAACAAGGATAGTGTTGGGGTGCAAAAGGCTGGGGGCGGTCCAGTCTCTCGAATATTTTTTGACTATTTAATTGTGGCAACTGGTGCAAATTATGGATCATCAATTACACCAGACGATAGCGAGAATGACGTGGTGGCTCGTAAATCTAGCTGGGTTGCACAAAGTAAGAAAATTAGAAAAGCCCAATCTGTTCTAGTGCTGGGGGGTGGCGCAGTTGGCACAGAGCTTGCCGCGGAAGTTATTTGCCACTATCCAGGGAAGAAAATCACAATTGTTGACGCGCAGGACCACTTGGTTCCCTTGTTCCCAAAATCTTCGATTGCTCACACAGAAGATTGGTTTCATAATCGTGGTGCAGAACTTGTATTAGGAGAAATGTTGGGTGTTATCGACAAGACGGGGTGTACTACAAAAGGAGGGCGGCGAATTGAAGCCGATGTTGTGTTCGTATGTTTTGGAATGAAATGCAATACTAGAGCGATGGCGCAGGGGGACATGGCAGCGAGTTTAGACAAACGAGGAGCGATACAGGTGAACGACTACCTTCAGATCGTCGGTGATAACCCAAACTGTTTTGCTGTTGGTGACGCAATGGTTCATCCCGCGAAGGAAATTAAACAAGCTTATTACGCAGAGCTGAATGGGAAATTAGCGGCGGAGAATGTCTTACGAATGGTGGCCAAGGTAGAGACATTGTTGAAGTACCCAGATGCTGCTGTCGGTGCTTCTGTCTCCCCACTAGTTTACGTAATTAGTCTTGGGCGATATGACGGGTCCCTCGGGTTTAACAAGCTTGTATTGAATGGAAAAGTGGCTGCGGGAGTAAAATGGATCTTGGAGAAAACAAAGATAATGCAAATGGAAGGAAACTTTGTCGGCAAAGCGGTTTGGGCATTTGGTGACTACGTGTCGTTTGTGCTGTCACGGACCCTGCTCGCACCAGTGAGGAGCAAAATGTGACCCATTCAGCTTACGGGCCTTTCAACCAGGGGGTAGGGGGCTGATTAATTAAAAATGTAACCTCTGGTGTTCGTAAATCTTAACGTATTACAAATAAACGCAATGAATTCTCTAGTACTGGTCACTGTTTTCCCGAGCTTTTTCTTTCAGCTCATGCTCCTGCAGTTTGGCGTCCGTCAATAATGTCAAGACACTCGCAGTGATGGTGGCGTCCTGCTGGGCGTACGCAAGCGCTTGCACACTAATCATAAATTTTGCTATTTCACGACCAGAAAACCCCTCCAGCCTTCCCGCCAACTCTTTGATAGTTTCAACGTAGATACCACTGGTCTTGATGTCAGTACGCTTCCCAAAGCAGCGGTGAACGACATCGTACAATACATCTCGCCACGACTTCGACTCTGTGGCGGCCACGGAGTTTGTATTTGCAACTTCAGCCCAAGCCATATCAGACGTGTTTGCAACGGCTGGTGCCTCTACAGGCTTCGATTTTGAACGGCCGCGCCTCCGTCTGGATGTCGTCCTGCGTTTTGGAGTTGTCTTCTTCTTTGGCGTGGTTTTTTTCTTCCTTCCCCGGCCTCTTCGAGTCCGTGTCGACGGACCTTCGTCGGGAGCGGTATCCTCTTCAACCGACGTAGCCGGGGCTTCGGTGGCTGCGTCGGAGGCAGCAGCAGCGGCGGCTTCGGCTTCCTCCTGCGTCATTAACGTTGGGTTTACATATTTCTTGAAGTAGAGTGCGCATAACATTTCTCTTTCCCGAAGTGATGGGAGGCCGAAACCCATTGCGTCATCAACCCTATCAATTATCGCTGGGTCTAAATCTTGCGGTCTATTTGTTGCTAGCACCATCATAAAATTTGCAGATTGTGTACCAGTATGGAACAGGAGTGCGTTCAGTGCATTCCGGAGGTGCTCGCTGCTCACGGCCCTGGACCGCGTCCCAACAAAAGCTTCTGCTTCGTCGATGAATAACATCAATCCCCGGCTACTGTTGTTTGACCATTTCATAAGTTTATGGATTTCTGTGACTGCCTCCTGCTTTAACGGCGCAACGTCGCCCCCACTCATGATTGCGTAATCCAGCCCAGATCGCTCTGCGATGTGCCGAGCTACCATTGTTTTCCCTGTCCCTGGAGGTCCGTGAAAAAGTATGTGACGCAAGGGAGCGCCGTGTTTCTTCGTGTTTGCAAGACTTGATGCTAACGATCGCAAACGAAAATCCAATGCTTCGTTTAAAATTATTCCATCCATTAATGGTACGGTGCCGGCAAAGTAAGACCTAGTGCGTTTCATCGCAACCGCCCACATGCTTAAATAACTTGTTTCACGAACCAAGCTAGGCTTCTTGTGAAGCCACTCTCTCACCTTCTCTATTGCCAATTTGGAGCCCTCGCGAGAGAAATATATTCCTGCAATAATGGCAACTACTATCAGTACTGCTGTTCGCACGCTAGCCGCGTTCCCTAGAAAACCGTAAAACGCGTCCCCTGCTACCTTCGACACTGTCATAATGGCGGCCGTCCAACGTTTCTGGTCCATCTTCCCCTGGGCTTCCAACATGCGTAACCTGATGTCTTCGTTCAACCGTTCTTGTCGGATTCTAGCTTCCGCTGCGATAACTTCTGCTTCTTTTGCGGCTTGGACCCGGGTCAAGTTTCTTATTCGTTCTATTTCTAACTCTGTTTCCCTACGCGCTTTCTCTTTTTCGTAGACAACGCGAATGTTAAGTTTGTGCGCTTTGTCAAGGCGCTCGTTCTCGTTTTGATCCTTTTCTTGTTCCAGCACTAATGCAAGTGTGTGAGAATGGTCTGCGAGCTTCCTCCCTTCGGTACTGCGATTGCGCTGTTCTTCTATACGCGCAAATACCAGCCTCTCCTCAACTTCTGCAAGCCGAACCACATCTTCCCGCGCTTTCTTGGTTTCTTCAAAAACACTAGTGTTAAGGTATGCAACGGACCCCGTAAGTTCATTGACTCGCCGTTCTAAATATTGCAACGATATCGTGGTTCTCTGCAGAAATTTCGTCACCAAAGTCTTGTTTATTTCAATAAGTTCTTGGAGGGCACCCACCGACTGCAACATCAACTCTTCCATGTCCACTTGGTGGAAGTCTGTTAATTTCTGTGCTCTGCCATAAGCATCTTTTAATATCTTGTCTGTTGTATGGATTGCTGAAGACGAGATAATATCACCGTTTTCTACCATGATTCCTAACTGTGTCCTTTTGTCTGTAGTAAAATTATATTGAGGCAGATGGTTCCACGAGTTACCTTCGTGCTGCCGAATAAAACGTTTGATTTTAACCTGCCTTATGGCATCAATCATTAGCTCTTTATCTACTTCGGTGATGTTTTCGCTCAACCTGGGGTCAGCCACCCGCAGGTTTAAATTACGGTTTGCGGTCGCATAGGCAGAACCTCCTCTTGAGAACG
>LT642217.1:0-32456 GCA_900128585.1 Stramenopiles sp. TOSAG23-3 | reverse complement strand
CCTGTGCCACTGCCATACGACATTAATTCTGGTCCCATTAATCGACTTTCCCAGTGACTGCCACGTCCAAGGACTAAATCTTCCATAGGCATACCATCCATAGTAGGACATCCATACTGTTCACGCACTGTAGACAAGACCAAAGGAGTAATAACTTTCAATGCTAATTTTGGGAACTTACCATCATTTGTAGTACCTGACCAGACACCCACGGGAAGTTGCTCTGATCCCCATTGTTCTGGTTTAGATACACCATTTAAACACTTTCCATCTTCCTTACGTTTTGAGTCAGTGCATGTAGTATCATCCTGTATAAACAATGAAGGAGTTCTTGTAGGATCACAACAACCAAGTAGATGAAATGTCTCGTGTAATGACAATTTACGTTCCTCTTGTTGTACATCAGGAACAAGAGTGTTTGCTACATCAATCCCTTCAGGAACTATATTATGAAAACCAACTGTACAACGACCATATTGGTCATATTGAACACAGTAAGCAAAACCCGATACCGATGCTGTAGGATGTGACTGCATCGTTACATATATAACAAGATCAGTATCATCATAATGAATTTTACCTTGATTATCTCGCTTAATAACTGCAGTAGGAAACGATAGTAAGGCTGTTTCATCTACTGTAATACCATTTTTCACTGAATTAATAGTAAACGCGTCTTTGATGTAAGAACCAGTCCAAGAAGCAAGACGCTTCACAACAGCAATGTTTTCGGTTGTGAGAACATTTCCCTTTTTGCACACAAAAGAACAAGGTTGATCATTCCGCAAGCTACACGGATCAACAGTTTCATTCACGGAGAAGCACTGACCAGTTCCTTTTACACCAGTCTCTAAAAAGTCAAACACGTAAGTTGTGCGGAAACTGTTGACAGTATTTTTAAGCGCTTCTGACTTCAAACGCATTGAAGGTGAATAATATCGTAAACCTCCATTAAATTCTACATCTGAGGCATATTCTTCTATTTTAATACTAGTTCTTCGACGGTTTTGTTGATTAGTGTGCTCTGAAATAACAAGGTCATTGTGGTAATCTTCGAACCTGGTAACTGGGGTTATCGAGTGGAAGTGACCCGAGAACACGGACGTTCGGTTCACAAGCGAAGAAGCTCTACAAATTCCAACACAAACAGCAGCAATGTAAAAGATTAAGGCATTCATAATGCTAAAGCAATGCCCTTTCTCAAACCTTTTTGGCTTATTTTCTAAAAATAGACTGTTTTAAACTCGCTTCCATGGGCTCGTCGTCAAATAATTTTTTGAATTTGGAATTGAAAAAAAATAGGGATCATTGATCACTTTTTGGAGCAACGCATACAATCTCCTTTTCTTCAACGAAGTTCTCCTCTAGGCACATCATTTTAGATTAAATCAGTTGAGGGAAGTTTTCCCAAATAAGCAAAGCAGGCGAGATTTTTCTGAAGAATAACTTTAGATTCATATAAATATCTGGGTATATATTATAGAGACGAGTATATAATACTGTCCAATGTCGTTCCAAGATTTTGGTAGTGGAGTTGGTGGCGGTAGAAGACGTAACTCTTCAACCAGCGCACCATTATCATCGTATCAAAATTCTGGCTTGGAATATCAGCAAAATTGCCATACAATAAACTCAATGCTAAAGAATTATTCGGTTCTGATTAGTAAAATTCAAGGTTTATGTCAGAGTATGGAAAATGGAAAGAACCTCAAAAAAACAGATCTTGCTAAAATGCACAGTTCTTCTCAGGAAGCGAATACTATAGCAAATGATATCAACAAGAAAATGACGACCTTTTCCGTATTCTATAAACGTGGACAGCTGTCTAAAGCAGAAAAAAAGAATCGCCGTCAACAACATAGAATGTTTTTGAAGGATTCGGAAGCTTTACAAAGTAGGTTTGAACAAGTCATACGCGAAGCTTTGCACGCAGAACAAGAGTATATTGCTCGTGTGAAAGCACATGGTGGATATATCGATAGTTACAATGTTGGAGTAGAAAAAGATATGGCGTTGGAAACTGATCGCTTGATACAAACGCAGGAACTAGAAGACGAAATCTCTTTTACTGAGTCCATGATCGATGAGCGGAGTAGGGGTATTGAAAACATCCACAAAGAATTAAATGTTGTTAGTCAAACATTTCAGGATTTACATCAAATTATAATGGCACAGCGTCCTGATATAGAAAATATTGAATATAACATTGAACACGCAGGAGTCCAAGCAGCTGGTGGACTAAAACACGTGAGAGAAGCGAGTGCGTATCAAAAATCTCGACGTAAAACTCTTATGTGTTTACTCTCATGTTGTTTCTTGACTTTAGCTTCTATTATGATATATTTTTGGTTAATTAGTAATTCACAGAAAAAGATAAAATGAATAGAAGAATAAAATTAAGTACAATGTAGATAGTCTGGCTTCAGTTTATAGTGTCTAAATATTATTTCAAATATGTATTAGTGATCTCCTTCATTTGGAAGATCACCAAATGCATCTTGATTCCTTTGTTTATATGCTTCTACAGCATTTACAAATTTTGACTGTGTTTCAATAACTTCCGCACGAAGATTTCGTAGTGAGTGCGCAAACGAGTCTGTTGGATTATAATTGTCATTTTTTGTCTGTAATTTAATTTCAAGGTCATTAACTAAGGGATGTGGAACTTTATAACCAGCGAACATATTTTCAGTGTCACGAAGTAGCTCCATGCGAATAATATTCCCAAGAGTATGGTCTTCCTTCAGTAACGTAAACGTAGCAGCATTCGCAAGACCAGGATCTCTGGTAAATGTTATCTTTTTTTCCCCTGCCTCTTCATCTAGAACTATTGCCTCGAGTCTATCAGGAGCGTTCATGTTTACTGATATAAGAGCAAGGTTACTATACTAATTGCTGTAATGAACTATTAGCGTTCAAGAATACGTACGAGTAGAGCAATCGAGTTTATATTTCCTCGTTCTAAGTTGTTCACAAACACATGCGAATCGGAATGTACTCTCGTGAACGTCAATCGATCATCGACTCGATCGATCAAGGCTGTTACCGGGTAACTACAATGAGTTCAGTTCAAAAAAATATTTTTTTTGTCTAAAAAGCCTAAAAATACGCACGTTTGGCAGTGGAACTTTTAAAAAAATCTTTTCCGTATATTTAAAGAAAGGGACAAGGATGCTGTCAGGCTTGGCAAGCCGATATACAAAGCAATGCGTTTTAGTTATGCCCCGGTGTACACGATCAATGGGTAGTAAGTCTCGATTTCGAGCAAAGCAGAGGCTAAAGACAGATTTCAAAGTTGTAAAGAGGTCTAAGGCTGAAAGTACTTTATCGAATGGAATTAAGGAATCTGGACAGAATAGAACAAATAGTACACCGGTAGGAACTGTTGCTAATGTAGATGTGTGTTCTAGTGAAGAAATTGGTAAAAGTGAAATTGTCTCAGAAGACAGTGACGACTTTGAAGAGAGTGATTCAGAAAGTCTTTCTGAAACTGTAGCGTTTCAACAATTGTTAAAAGAGCTTTCGCCGAAGAGTTTTGACGCAGAAGACGACGTCAAAGAAGCAAAAATATCATCTAATATTGACGATATCATTGATGATACTAGTATAGAGTATGAATATATTTATTCTTCTGAGAGTGACTCTCCAGAAGTAAAAGGAAAGAAAAAGGAACTTCTTAATTTAGCAGAAGGTTACAACTGGAGAACAGTACCTCAACTCCCGAAAGAACTAGTCTCAGGAATTCAAACTATTGTCAAAGCTAGTAAGCGAAAAGTAAATCCATTGTATAAAGAATATCACAAGTTATGTGGAGATCTCAAGTATCGTTCTGATCTTAATATGCGTATAGCATTACATAAGATGGAGGAATCACAATCTGATAGCCGAGAACTTGCTGAACAAAAGGAATTACACAAAGAGTTTGCACAAGATGAATCAACTGGTAGAAATAGTTCTGTTGAAGATAAAATGAAAGCAGAGCAAGTAGAAGCAACTCAACCTTTTGTATACTGTCCAGCACGTACAATTTCACACACTGCATTTAGGATGCCACTTGCTTACTCTACAACGAAAACAGTTTTAAAGCAAATACGTAAAAGAGCACCACATTTCCAGCCACACTCTGTGCTGGATTTTGGATCTGGACCTGGTACATCACTTTGGGCTGCTCAAGATGTTTGGCCGACAGCAATTGATGAGTGTATTGCGATAGAGCCATCTCAGTCTATGTCTGTGGTTGCTCAGGCTTTGATGAAACAAGGTTTTACTGGTCCATCACCTAGATGGTTTCCAAGTCTTACAAATATTGCAAAAAGAGGCCGTGGTTCATCTGCTCGTCCGTTTTCTTTGGTAATTGCATCTAATGTGTTTGGTGAACTTCCAACTGATGGAGCTCGGGAAGCTGCATTACGACTTCTTTGGCAATTAGTTGCGAATGATGGTATGCTTGTGCTAGTAGAACCAGGGTCCCGATGGGGTTCACGTTGTATTCAGGATGCTAGATCTACTTTAATTGAAAAAGCAGGCGGTGACATGTCTATTATAGCTCCATGTACACATATGAAAAAATGTCCATTGGCTCTGAATACGAGAGATTCCGTGGTAAACTCTTTGATGTCGTCTGTTGATGAAGAGACAAATGAATCAAAAGAAAAATCAGTGAAAATAAAAAAATCAAAAAGTGCTGGCGGTAGTATTGGTCAAGTGGGTT
Organism: Stramenopiles sp. TOSAG23-3; assembly: GCA_900128585.1. Taxonomy (NCBI): domain Eukaryota; species Stramenopiles sp. TOSAG23-3. The sequence goes on along the minus strand of LT642217.1, from coordinate 27,745 downwards.
GGTTTACTAAACCAAATAAAAGAAAGGGAAATAATAAAACAGGTGTACATTGTCATTTTCCTCAACGAGGACCCGAGCCTCCAATCAAACCTGATGCTGTTGAGGCCAGATCCACAGTATGGTCTTCGAAGTTTTCTTATTTGTCGGCTGTAAAGTCAAACAAAGAAACTTTCGATAAGAATGTTTCCAATGGTTTAGAAACTGATTCAGCAGAGTATTATAATAATGAAAAAATTTCTCGCCTGCTTGGCCACCCTATAAAACGCAAAGGACATGTAATTATGGATCTGTGCAATGCCGACGGAAATACTGAAAGAAGAATCGTTACAAAAGGAAAACTAAAAAAGCAAAAAGATGAATTTCCTGGAGCTTTCCGCGCTGCACGTAAGGCAACATGGGGTGGCGCATGGCCTCATCGGCTCATGCACGACCGTAAAGAAGCTTATTCTTTTGTGAAGTCATGGGAAACTGGCAATAGTACTACAAAGTCAAAACAGAAGTTAAGTGGTAAAAACTTTAACAATTTACTTGGTTCAGATTTTGATTTTGACGAGAATGATATCGAATTAGTGACAGACAATGATGACAGTGGCGAGAAAGAACTTGCTGAAATTTTAAAACAATAAATGACATATAAAATAATATATACGTTTTAATGAAAGAAAACAGAAGCTAATTACACTAAAAATGGACTATCTAAACATGAGTAACCCGTAGCCACACCTCCTTCATCAACACCTAATGCTTTGGTTCTCAAAAGTTGTCCACAATGACCCTTATTCATTAAAACATTATTTTCTGGTAGCGACATAAAGCAACCATAAATTCCCAATTCTTGTACTGATGGGACACATCGGACTTTTCCTTCACGGGCTAATAAAGCATACGCTGGCTGGGGATAAATGCGTTGCATCAACACATACGCAGATAGTTCCTCAGGTGACATATTTTCTAAAGCATTCTTAATATCAATACCATAAAGATTATTTCCTCCACCCTCTCGTTGTGGTTTCATGACATAATTTTCTGGAAACTTTTTGGCTTCAGAAACAGCTAACTCATCTGCATTTGATACACCAGGACCAAGAGCCCATTGTCCAGCAAAATGTATACTTACCAACTCTGCTTCAGTTTTGCTAAGGAAACGGTGAAGAACATTTGGTGTATTCAAGACTTGTTGGATTTTTTTTGCACCTACTAATTGGTATGCCACTGAAGGACACTTAATTGCAAACGACTTTTCAATGGATAATCGAACTTTCCATTCTTTCTCTGTTGGATAATCATTTGGTGTATATCCCGCACGAAAATAAACAACAGATATTTCTTTTTCACATACAAATAATTTTGTATTACGTATAGCTAAATCTTGAGTAAGTTCTGTAAGTGTTTTTCGAATAACAGAAATTCCATGACTTTGCAGTAAAGCAAATTCTAAGGAACGCTGATCAGCAAAATTACGTTCGTCTTTCTGAACAACAAATAATACATAAATGGCTTTATCTTCACGTAAGGCAGAAGCGAAACGATTCATTATGTAATATTCGTGAGCGAAAGCAATTCCCGCAGGAATGGACTCAAGCGCCGGATTACTGGGCAAAGCTGCATTAATGTCTGACTGACTTTCTCCATAAAATGACTTCAATATATTATCATCATGTTCATTCAGATGTTTTTGCATCAACCATTGCATCGCAAATTTATGCCACTCACTAACTCCTGCCATTAAACCTCCAAATGATGCAGCAATTGTATTAAGTTCGACCTGCAATAAACGCTGATCTGATTTGTTCAGCATATAGTCAGATCTGAATATACCAAAGTAAGCAGACTGAGCAAGGCCATCTTTTTGCACTTGCTCAGATATATTCAAAAGCTTCCCTGTGAAAGGATCCGCATCACCAGTTTTTTTAAGAGTACTATGAAGCCAAGGAATATCACGAGCAATGCGATCAACAAGCAAATTGAAAATAGGATTGACAGTAACAGCAGTCTCAAATACTGTTCGAGAGAACATCGCTGGGAGCAATGTCATTGGTACGTGACAATATTCACCATGTTTACTCGTTCCTGAGACGAGTCCTTTTGTTCCTGCCATGTGTATCATTTCCTCAAGAAGTTCTTCCTTTGACGCAGTGCTGAGATCATTCATTTTTTTCATCAAAGTTCGCGAACTCATATTGGTGTATATATGTAGAAAAATGCGCTTCTGTTACGTTTAATATACCTTCGTAGTTGGTACAGTAATAACGAGTAATAGAAAAATATTTATGAGTCACACTAGTTAATACACTACGGCAAATGTGTGTGTTATACTGTTCAGTTCGTGTTCACAACTTCTCACATGACGACGAGAAGTTCTTCCGGTTGACCGATGAGTTGACCGATGACGTCTAAAAACATCAAATCTCAAATCGTGTTGACAGAAACGGGGAACGCAGCAAGTCATAGTATATGAATATGATATATAGTAGGTAGTGTAATTTATCTATTAATAATAAATGAAAATAATAATTGTTGGCGATTCTCACACAGATGCCTGGAAACTAGCGCGTTTATTACCCACTCCAGCTAAGTGCCACGAGCTAGATATTGTGTTATGTCGTCGTTCAGGCACGTCGGCAATGGGTTTATGCAACGACTCTAGCAAAACAAAGTCTGGTTTTCGTTGGCGTCGGTTCATTGCAAGTAATGCAAAAAAAGCTGAGGCTTTGGTGGTCCAAGTAGGTGGAGTGGACTTAGATTATATCTATTTTTACAAGTTACACAATTCTATAGGTGAGAAATGGACATATGAAAAACAAATAGAAATTTCTATTCGTGGAATATCAACTTGGTTGAGGTCACTTCGCAACGAGCGACCAAGTCGTGTTGTACTCGTTGGTGTTCAACCTCCAGTTTTGCCTACACCAGAATTAGTCAAGAGATCTCTTGCAATCGCAGCAAAAAAATCAGCACATTCACAAGAAGCACATTTGAATGTCACAGAATTTGAAGTACTATCACATCGAGAACGGACAGAAGCAACGAAAGCGTATAATTTGAAACTTCAGCAGTTAGCAAAATCTTTGGGATTTCTCTACTTGGAGATATCAGATAAGTTAATTAATGAAGAAACTGGTGTTGTTTGTGAAGAATTTCTTGATCCATCAAGGGTAGCAGCTGCTGATGTACATTTGAGTGAAGAAGCTACAGCACCTCTATATATGCGTCAACTAAGGAATATTCTTTGGGATGAAAACATAATTGCATCTACAAGCAACTACGGTATGGGAGCTACTTTGAGTAGTGAAACAATTACGCTTCCAAAGAAGCGCAGGAAAAGTAGAAAGTTACGTATTCATGGAAATACTGTTCGTGCTTATATAGACGATGTGAATAACAGAGTAATTATACCGAAGCAAAATGGAGAACACAAAAAATATTTAAATAGTAATAGAGACACTCGCAAAGTCTACAATAGCAATCCTCTAGATACCACAAGAAAACGACCCCGAATACAAAAATAATAGTTCTTATTCTTAAAAAAACGAAATAGTTTTATTATCATATATCAAAGTTATAAAGAGAAATAGCCAAATTCCCCTGAGTTTATTACACGGCTAGCTATATTTACCATAGAGGACGAGATGTTGAAAACTTTGTCCGCCTTTTTCTTTTTTCTTCCTCACTCTCCTGCTTTTGTAAAAATTCTGGAGGCAAAGCATGACCTGCATCTTGATGTTCTCTCAACTTGCGTGCAAAAACTTCTTTTACACGAAGCTTGTATACGTCACCATCCATTGCATTACGAGCATCAACCTCTCTTTGCTGTACAATTTTCTGTTTAGCTTGTTCCTTTCGCCTATCCCTTAACTCTGCAAGTTCTTTAGCATGTTGTATATTAATCTGATGCTTCCTTTCTTTCTCCCGTTGAAGACGATCCTCAATCACTACTTGCTCTTTTGTTATTCGTGCCATATATGCTTTGTCCAGTTTCTTTTCTATGAGCTCGTCTCTTGCCTTGAGACGGATTTGTTTATCACGGTCTCGAATCACTGTAGCCATCATTTCTTTTCGATCATCTATTCTTTTTTGATACATTGCATCTTCTTTAAGTTTGCGCTCTCTTTGGCGTAATTTCGCTCTCTTCTCATCTTCTTCTCCTCGTTTATCATTCGCCTTTTCTTGTAAAGCTCGTAATCTTGCTACCTCGCGGTCTGCTTCAGCCTTTATTGCTAACTCTCTTGCAACTCGTTGTTCTTCTTCATAATTTTTCATTGCCAAAAACTTCATAATGCGTTTGTCTTCTGCTCTGTCTTCAGCTGCTCGTATTAAACGGTATTTCCGAGCTTGTATATTAGCAGCAGCTAAAACTTCATTTCGCCTTCTCTGTTCCTCAACTTTACGCTTTTGTGCTTCTTCGTCTTGTACAACCATTTTTTGTATGCGCCTTTTCATTGCTCGACCTTCTTGCTCTTTTGCCTCAAGTTCCAATATTTTGCGTCGCTCACATTCGAGCTTCTGCTGGGTTAGCTCAGCCGCATAAGATTTCTTTCGATTGTGTAATCTTATCTGTTCCTGCTCAGCTGCATAAAGAGCTGCATCACGCTCTTTCATTTTTTCAACAAAGAAGTGTTGATCATATTTATCTTCTTTTTCTTTGCGGGCAATTCGTTCAAAGATCTGTTGCTCGCGAATACTTTTCACTTTCATAATATTCAGCTTATGTTGTAAAGTCTTAACTTCATCAAGCTCTTCGTCCATCATAGCTGCAGCTCTAACATTTGCTGGACCATCTCCTTGCTCTCGAATACGGCGATCATACTCCTGTTGCACAGTAGGTCGAGGTGCAGTTATCCATTTGATATCTGGACCACTTTTTCTTTTATCTTCGGCACGCTGAGCTGCTATTTTCTTTTGAAGCTCAAACTCTTCTTCGGCAGTTAGTGCTCGACGTTGCATTTGCCTATATGTAGAACGAGATAAACTTAACGGAGCTGTCTCCTGATTTTGGGCTAGAACTTGAGAAGCTGTACGTCCAGCGTTTTGTAATTTTTGTTTGCGTCGACGAGCAGCCTGAGACTCCCCGAAGAGTGATTCATCGACGTAGCTCATTATCAATCCTTGAACGTTTCAAATGTATACTGAATGTATACGTTGTGAGATATAAATATATGTACTCAATCAATGTGTACAATGAAATGTAAAGCAAAATCAATAGAATATATGATATTCGATATCCGTCGATACTAAAGTACTACTACAACAAAAAGATGTAACGTCAAAAATCGAAATTGGCCATCTTGTGAATTTCTTAATTTAACTGCTATTTTAAAAAAAAATTTTAATATGGTAGTCAACAAAAAAAAAGCAATATATATTATATTTTCTTTATCTTATGTACAAAATTTATCACGCACTTGCTTTCCCCTTTGATACCGCTGAATAATTCTAGCAGAGTGAGACTTTGATCTTTGTAAGGAAAGTGGATAACCAAAGAATGAACACTCCACCATTCGATGTATGAGTTTTTGTTGACTATTACCATCAAGAAAACTATTATCCACTTTGGAGTTCGAGTATACTTCTATTTGCTTTGAATCATTTTTTCCTTGACATAGAATATATCGATTCTTAGGTAAAATTATCATTTCTACATTTTTTGAATGACGTAGAATACTAACTGCCACCCACAGTATAGGACAATCGGGCTTCAAAACAGGAAGTTTTTGTAGTGCATCATGAAGATCTGGTAGAAGTGTCTTGAGCATAAACGAGGAACTTCGTTGTCTCTCAGATTCTACTTTCTCTCTACCCCCACGATAAAAACAGATTATTCCATTTTTATTCTGTACATCTTTAACACTAGCAAGTAAATACCGCCCAAGCCATAAGTGTAAATCTCTGGGTCTTTCAAGGGCAATTTCTGTGAGACCTTTTGTTACAACATCCATAACACTCTTCTCTAAATATTCCGTCGTTCTTTCTTGCACGAGACCAGCACGTAAACTAACTAGTTGATCAGCGTCAGGAACTCGTTCTGGAATGCGTCTTCGGATACGCTGTGACTTGCCCGAGGTTGGATTATTTTTTCGCATTGTTTCAAATACAATAGTATACTTTCGGTTATTTAAAACCAGTTCATTTACACCAAGTTTATCTTCCTTGAAAGAACCTTCGATAATATCCGTGCAATCTTCACCTTCGAAACAGTCAGAAAAACTTTTCCATTTACCTGACTCATAATATTCCCAAATTGCAGGACATTGACCAAGTGAGGTATTCTTGACAGTTAACCTTCTTTTAACTTCATCCATATCTGTTCCGAGCAAAAGTTTTGATCCATTAATCCGAGCCTTAAATTCTACATCTGAGGGCTCCGTCTGTAGATATTTTTTTGCCTGTTCTATCTTTTTCAAAAGCTTTTTTGATTTTTTTACGCTTTTCACCTTCGTTTTCGAGCTCACTATCTTTGCAATGTTCATTTCTGTTAAAAAATATAGTACAATACTCAATGGAAACTACTATTCCATCGTTGACTATGCTGATGCATCATCATAAGTGGTATTAAAATAGGTATTTCTTTTCTTTAGTGTTTTGTAGAAAACAGTTACGAAAAAAGTTTGAATTAGGGTTAGGGTGGAAAAACTGTCAAATTTCATTCGGTGACCGTCATATTTTGTTTTCACGTGACGACCATAAATAAACTCTTTGTTTACTAAGTCTTTGCAACACTCAGCCACTCTGTACACTAGATTTTATCAATACTCCAGATTCTCAATTATGTTTTCTAAAATGATTCGCTCAGTTGCATCTCGCGCAGCAATTCGCCAACAGTTTACTCGAAGTTTTGCAGCCACTAAAATCGATGGCACTGCGATTTCGAAGGCTGTACGTGAAGAAGTTGCAGCGGAGACAGCCGGTCTCAAGGCCAAGCACGGTGATGCTGCAGGTACTCCTGGTCTCGCGGTAGTTCTTGTTGGTGCTCGCCCAGATAGGTACGTCACTTTTATTGAAAATTTTCTCTCACAATATATTTATATGTCTCTACTTTTTTGTATTTCTTATTTCATTTACAGTTAGCTAACACTCTTCTCTTTCTCCCATACGTCTTACAAAACAGTGCGACATATGTCAATATGAAAGAAAAAGCTTCGGCTGAATGCGGATTTAAGTCTATTAAAGAAGTTCTTGATGAGAATGTCCCTGAAGAGGAGCTGTTTGCATTGGTAAACAAGTTGAACGCAGACCCTACTGTGGACGGAATTCTAGTACAGCTTCCATTACCTGAGCATATCAATCAAAAGAAGATTCTTGAAGCAATTTCAGTGGACAAAGATGTTGATGGTTTCCATCCATATAACATGGGTGGACTTGCGCGATTAGGTGAAGAATTGCGCCAGCGTCGTGATGGTTCTGAGTTTAGTTACCGAGTAGCAGCAAATAATGCTTGTACTCCTCTTGGTTGTGTTGAGCTTTTAGATCGTTCTGGTGTTGATTTGAATGGTGCCAACGTGGCCGTTTTGGGACGGAGTAACATTGTAGGTCTGCCTGTAGCTATGATGCTTCTTCATCGTAACAGTACTGTAACAATGTGCCATTCCAGAACAAAGAATCTCGATGAAGTTGTTCGTGCTGCTGATGTTGTTATTGCTGCAATTGGAATGCCAGAATTCGTCAAAGGCGGTTGGATAAAGCCTGGAGCTACTGTAATTGATGTCGGTGTCAACTTCAAAGATGCCCCAGAAAGAAAGTCTGGTAAAAAAATGTGTGGAGATGTTGACTATGCTGCTGCATTTGAGCACGCTGGTGCAATCACTCCTGTTCCTGGCGGTGTTGGTCCAATGACCATTGCAATGCTTATGCGCAATACAGTTGAAAATGCCAAGCGTCGTCTAGGTGAAAAATAATTATTACCATTTTTTTAGCATTATGAACTTGTTCCATAATGTTCAAACATTACACATTTTAAATGCACAAATAAATATTTTATGTCATAGAAATAAACTAAATCATGGGTCAATTGACTATTTATTATTATGATAATGAAAAAGAAGATAATTCTACTTCTTTGCATTTAAGTTTGAAGTTGATACCCTTGTATTCATTCTTCAGTTGTTCCATGGTGATTGATTTCGGTTTCTCTGGCGCAACCATTCTCCAGATATATCGCTCTTCATTACTCTGTCCACGTATAACATCATTGTCATTGCCAATGGCATCTACGCGCATGATACGATGTCGAGAAACATAGTAATTTGGTGGTGGTACCTTCGGTTCACGGATCAACGCGCGCCTCCGCAATATATGTCGTAGATCCATACGTCGCAAATTTACATCGGCTAGTACAGCCACATCATCGGTAAAGCTACTAAAAGCACCAGCCCAATTGGCAGGTTTGCGCTTACTCATAAGTTGTGGGAAACAAGGAGGGGTGCTATGTCTAAAAGCAGCTTTGAAAACGCGATATGCGTATAATCGACGGCTAGCGAATGGTTTAGGGAACATACATCCCACTGACACTGAATCTTCAACATCACCATTCATTAAATGCCAGAGAAGTTCTACTACTTTTTGCGTAATAGGTGTCATTCCCTGTAACGCAGCTATCAAATACGATCCTTCATTCTTACCATCAATATTTTCACACAATGTAACAAGTTCACTCCATATTACAGCTTCTAAACGTGGAAGAAACGCCCGTGAAGCTATTGCGCTAAAAATCCAACCTAGAGCACGACAACAATTTTCTCTATTATTATCATTACTGTCAATTTCGATCGGTTTATTGCTGTAACCTGACCCAAAATTACCATATTTTTTACGAGACTTTCCATAAATTTTACCAAACTGTCGAGCAAAAAAATGACATACTATACTTTCAGCAGCAGCATCTCTTACAGGCCATGGCATTTCTGGGTATGAATTGGAAACTTCTGTATTATTCACAATATTCACAGCAGACTTCTTCAATAAACAAAGTGTGTCGTATGGGGAATCATTCAGTTTCTTACCAGCAATTTCTAGTGTACACAATGCTCTAACGCAACTTGCGGCAACTACTCCATTGTAGCTTCGCCTGATATGATCAAAACCGAGATATCTTTTAATTTCCCATACTGGACTGCCTACACTTTCTGTAGTGAGTCCACTTGTTGATCCAAACGAACTACTAGCAGCATATGCGCTTGCAAGAGCAGTCACAACAGCTGCAACGTAACCACCATCTCCAAAAGTATTGCCACGATTATCATTCTCACGTAAAAGTTCAAGAAGGAAGGTAATAACTGTTTCAGGTACAATACCATTTCGTGCTCGAACAGAGGCAATTGCCATTGGTACAGAACACTTGAGGGCATAATCAGAAATATCCGTTGCGGAAAAACGATTTGGTCTCAGCTGATCACTTTCATCAAACCAACCAGAAACGCGTTTAAAGAAATTAATAAGTAAATTAAGTCCATTCCAACTACCACTTGCGGTCGATGCAGCTGACACAGGTGCATGTAAGTTCTGCCATCGCGTCAATGCCCATGCAGCCGCTATTCGGAGTGGTAGACAATTTCGAGGATTTATAAGAACACGATTTATAGAATGACACGCAGTCAATGATGGGGGTTTCCCAGGTAAAGGAAGACGTGCAAGACCTTGAAGTGCATCTATATGAGCAACAACTCCATGACCATCTGATAATTGTTTAGTGTACATAAATATCTTTTGTTCAAACTGCAAACGACGCAACCAATGCAAATCAGGATCTATTCGTACAAATAATATAGGAGTATCATTTGTTTCTGAACTATCACCATTATTATTTCTATTCTTTTTTGGTTTACTTCGCATTTTTCTTACTTTTGTGTGACAAATAAAAGACCAATCATGTCTCCTTCTCTCTATGCGACGAATATGATCCGTGGATCCTGATTGCTCTATTACGCGAACAACAATCTCACCTTCAAATCGTTCTCCAATCTGTTCTAAATGGACTTGAGCCATATTCTGTTTGCGATGATAATTGAAACTAGCTCGAAAATTAGCTGCCCCAAAGCCACTACCGTATATCCATTGCTGTGCAAACCCTTTGGTTAAACTTTCCGCTGATGTAGCACCATTTGCTCCTCGTCGAAAGGCAGATAATACAGATTGTGTCGTCATTAACCAATGTTGAGTTCTATTGACCCCACTATCTCCATTACAAGATATAACACTTTCATTGATATTACCATTGACGGATGTTTTATTATTTTCGCAATCAATGACAGTTGGAGTCTCTGTACATTGAAGTAAATCTTTACGAAGAGCAACATTCGCATCTGATGCAGCTTTTAGTAAATTGCGTAATACTATACGGAAACTTCCCACCCCAACACGTCTTTCAATCATATGCGCAACAAAAGCTGCTTTCATTGCTGCTACTGTTCCTCCACCTACAATATTAGGCATAACTGTCCATAGAGCTGTAGGGGATGGCTGCAAAGGGCGTTGTTGTTTAGGTGCCCTGACTGAGCGCAGATGCCCTCCTTCTATAGCACATATAGAGACAATGTCATTTAGAGCCCTCATACGACTCCAATAATGATCAACGCCACAAAGCTCTCGGCTGTAGAGGTTGACAAGACAACCACAAAATGCTGCTTGTAGCCAAACATAAATCCACGTGGGAACATCCATCAAACCACCAAACCACTGTTGTGCCACACCATTTGCTTGACATAATTCAGAACGATGAGTGTGATCCAATTCATTCGAAGGTCTAATTAGCTCAGAACTAAGTATAACTAAAGATGAAAAGGCAACCACACTATCCACGAGACCATGTACCTTTGGAACACCAGGTGGATGAGCAGGATGTGTTGGAACTTCTAATCCCTGGACAAATACTTGTCTATGTAATACATGCCGTTGCTTTACCACAGTTTCATTTTTCTCTACCTGCCTTTTCTTTACATTTTTAACCCCATTCTCTATTTTTAGTGATGAATTAGTATCTTCACCGGAGAGAAAAGGATATTCACACATTAAATACTTTCTCATCCACCGAATGGCCCCACCACATGCCGTACAACTTTTCCTGAATTCTTCTTTTTGACATTCAATATTTTTAGAGGAAGAAACTCCATGAGAGTCATATACATTTATATTATTATCAATACTAGTCGTCGCGCCTAAAATTGTATCATAGGTTCGATTAGTACCTCCTAAAGCTGATGGAAGACAAAAATGTGTAACTAAAGGTAATGAATCTTTGGCATCTTCGTTATTATCAGCGACAGCAATAAACGGACCCACAGCAAGACCCAATGATCGTGCTGCTATAGGTGATTTAATTGCATACTTAAATGTTATTGTGTCAATCAGGTTTTTAGAATCAACATTATCTATCACATCGTCTACACAATATTTTTTATCTTTTACACGAGCGTGTAAACTCAACGAAGAACTACTATTCCATTGAGAAGCACTGACAAAACCGCGACGAGAACCAAGAAGTTCACCACTACATATTGCAGTATTATTAGAATCACTTCGAACTGTAATCTCTATTTCGTACGTGTGACGCGATTTTGGTGAATCAATGCATGGGAACCATGCTCGAGGACCAGTTCCTCCGGATAGAACAGTGCCACTCCCCGATGGTGCCTGGTGAGTGTTCATGTGGGGTATTGAACCAGGAAAAGAATTTGGCCCTATAAATCTAATTCCAGCTGTTGCATCATGTAGCTCATAATTAACGACAACAGTTATACTAGGCATCATAGATATATTACCCTTGTTTTCCAATACTGCTTTGGGGATAGATACAACAAGCTCTCCTTGTTCAGCTGCACACATTGCAGCACGATAGTGTACATAAAACGCCTGCAAATCCCGATATTCCTCCCTCGTGGGAACAGCCAAGAAGTCCATCAGCTCATATTTTGCATCATAACCATTTACGGTGATATTGTTTATTGTACATTGCCGGAAGTGCAGTCGTAATGTTTCGTCTGTCTTCTTTGTTTTCTTGCGTGGAGGACGAGGGCTAGATTTAGAACTTGCTGATTGACAAGCACCAGTAGGAAGTAGTATTAATTCCGAGCGACCAGCTAACCACTGTTTCTCAGTATCGACGCGTAGTTCAAGTCGCTGCTTTTGTACGCGAAAACCTCGAGACCAAGTCATGGAACTAAAATCTCACAAGCTAAGTAATACCTAATTTGTTCAGAATCGCATAGAGTAGAGAAAAAACTTAGACATCAAGTAGTTTGCAGGCGCCGATACACTTGAGAGTAGCTTTATTTTATGAAGGTGTCGAATAGAATCGAATGAGAGAATATTGTCCTTCAAGTCAACCGAATTATTTCCCAATAATCATAATATTGACCGTCGAAGCCAAAACAGGTTTGCGCCACCGCCCGAATAAAAACGTTACGGTCAAAAGAAAGAAAAGGTCGAGTCACAACTTTGAATAGATACTACACCAACATATTAATTGGATAATGCCAGGTCGCCATGCTAATCATCTTGGAGCAAATAGTCTTCGTGGAGGTCGCAACAACTATAGCGCAAAGACTCTAGGTGGCAACTTCGTGGAGGCACGTAATGAACCATCGTATTTTATGAAAGTAGGAAAAGCTGCATCTGATCCAGCTTGGCAAAGTACGACACAGTTACAGCAGCTTGATGCGACAGGCCAAGTTCTTAATTCATTTGGTGGAGGTATCCCGGAGGAGAAGTCCGCTGATATAAATTATGACAATATCGTTAACTTTGATAACAGGCAAAGTGAAAAGAATTGGAAACCACTGAGTAAATCAACTTATGGAAAGGGCAAAAAAAACGAGTTTAGTACAGTTTTTAAAGAAAAACCTGCACTGGGAAACAACGAATTAAATGACTACAGGAGACGTTGGACTCAAGAAACCCCCGTGATGCGCCAGGCTCGATACCGAACCGAGCAAACTATCATGATGAACCGAACTGTTCCAAGTGCATTTACTACTGATGTTTTATCTTCTTTACCAGGCATGCCAAAGGTAGTCGAGGATGTCCGAAAATTGATACTAAAACGTAGTGGTTCAGATGGAGTTCGTTCGTTAACACGTATGCTCAGGTGTTTCGATGATTCTGGAGACGGCAAACTCTCTAAAGATGAATTTAAATGGGGTTTGATGGACTATGGTATTGAACTTGAGCCAACGCATTATGATGAGTTATTCAACGCCTTTGACAGAGACCGTAATGGATTTATTGACTTTACTGAATTTCTTGCAGTAATACGCGGTCCTATGAGCACACCACGGTTGAATGTAGTTGGCAAAGCGTTCTCAAAGTTAGATAAGACTGGCGATGGGATAATTAGCGTTGAGGATCTTTTGAATACATTTGATGCAAGCAAACACCCAAGTGTATTATCTGGTTCATTATCAGAGAAAGATGTGTTAGCAAATATGACTACCGTCTGGGAAGGTGCTACTGGTAATCACGATGGTCAAGTTACTAAGAGTGAATTTGCTGATTATTACCGTGATATGAGCAACAGTATGGATTCTGACGACGAATTTATACAAATGGTTCAAAATGCTTGGAATTTATCCAATGATGAAAGAAAAGTATGAAATTTTTTTTGTGTGAAAATAAAATAATTTTTTTGATCAAATATTTATTTTTTTGATATATTTCACCCTGAAGCAGAAAAAAAGAGATCCCTCAACTGCAAACGTTGCACAAACTGCTTTGTTTCTTCCGGTGAATCACACTTAAACTTAACTCCAAGTTTCATTGTGGATGTTTCTAATACTAATTCCCCAAAAAACATTACTGGGGCAGCATGTTGTGTTGTATTTTCACCTGAAAAATATAACTTTAGTGTATTATTAACTACTCCAGATGCCATTACACTGAAACCTCTTCTGTTCAGATGTTCTTGTAGTTGAATTACTGATGGAACACGATCTACAGCACAATCAAATGCACCACTTTGTGGAAGGCTTTCCCAATATTGTGAAAATAATTCTGGTGTCATTCCAGAACTTCCTATACTAGAAATATTAGCAGGGGTTGTATTGTCCCAAATACTGGAACTTTCAGCATCATTCCCACTAACTACTGCACTACTCCCCCAAGTAGTATTAGATATTGATGGATCCATTCCATATTTGTCGCCTGCTGTATCAATATTACCTTCCTCAATATCGTCAATAGTATCTCCTCTATTTCCTGGTACAACGGAATGCATATCACCAGTCCCATCGCCATAACCACCAGCAGTGTCCGCGTGAGCTTTTTCCAACTGAGATCGTCTATAGAGCAGAAGTAGAAATCGAATATAACCTATTGAAGCAATAATCATAAATATAAGAATTGCAAATGTAAATACATAAAAGGTAGACGTGCTCCAACATTTCCCAGTCATTGATAATAATAACCAGAAGCTCATAGCTAAATCAAAGGCACTCAGTACAGCATTAGAACGAACGTGGCCTCGAGTTACAGTCCAACCTGTTGCAATCCAAACTTGACGTTGGTATGCAACAAGTAGAGTTACTGAAAGCGTCGAAAGCACCTTAAATATAAGCAATACCAAAAATGATGGACCTCCGCATGTATACTTGAATTCATCAGCCTGTTGGACCTTTCCAACTTTGAACTCGAGAAGTAAAACGCAAAATAAAAGAACTGTCAATAATGAGCACTGGATACTTGCCATTTTTAAAATTGTTCCTTTAGCTATTTGACGTGAAGTTAATGAAACTCGAGTAGAACGTCCTCTAAGAGAATCTGCAGTCCCAATTGAATGTCTGAAACGGTTATTCATTGCAGTTCGTCGGTTTGAAGCTTTCTTTTTTTTTCCTGTTTTAGTTCGGCCATGATTTGAGTTGTAGTCCCCGTTCATTTCAACCCCCACGCTCGGGCGAAGCTCCTCTTTATCTCGTGAATCCATTTCCAGATTCAACACTATGCAGAGCAACCAGTCACTACTTTTCAAAATAAAGAAAAAGGGTTGGACTATTTATTCTAATCTAACCTTGTACTTGCTACCGTATTACCCGTACACTCTTGATTAATTCAAAACAGTTACATTTCCTAGTAGTATACAAGTTCCGTTTGATTTTTATCAAAAAAAAAAAAAAAAAAAAAAAAAAGAAATGACCGAAAATTTGCCGATTGATATTTCGTGTTTATTTTATTATTTACCATACTAACTATTAAATTATTAATTTCAATTACTACTATTGTTTCAATTTATTCTGACGCTTTCCCTTGGAACTTTCACTTAAATGAAGATTTTTCCAACGCCATGTTAACTTGAAAACAGATACATTTGAAGGCCAAAAACCAAATTTCTCTACTGGACAAATTGGCTCAAATTGATCAATGTTAAAGCACATGGCTAAACGTGAGAAAAATGCCACATTTTCTAGTCCAGGTAAACTACACGAGGGCGAAGACCATGGGAAGCGCCCAGGACGATGTTCGAAGCCAAATAATATCAAAGGCTCTGTATTTGTTTGAGCTTTGCATTCAGCAGCCGATGGCGCCTCCTCAAAAGTATGTTTAGAAGCTAGCCAATTACTATTTAATTTATCATTCTGTAGTATTCTTTCATCAACGTCTAGACTCTGGCGACGACGATGAACATTATGAAAGTGTTTTCCAACTACACATTCTTCATTATCACGACTATTAGACTTGGGGTAATAAATACCAGGATGTTTCGCGAGTAAACTTCTTTTAAACTTAGTAGATATTATTGTATGTTCTTCTACTTTGTTTATAGCATCAGTGGCCACTTCAGCACAAGTAACAGCTTTTAAATTCACATCAATTGTTTTTGAATATATTTTAGGAATTTTAATGTTCCTGTTTGATGGACTTATAGCACTAAGTTCACATAATAATCCAATCAGAGCACTCCATACATCATCGTTGCCATAAACAAGATCTGCTCCTAAAACTACATCATAACCACGTTTTGCAATATCTTTCCAAAGAGAATCATCTTTCCAATCTAAACCTTCAATACATATACTACCCCCTGCTCTGTCTATAGCTACTCTATTGGCTACTACATTTAGCTGCAAAAGTTCTAAACGACCAGCTTCAGAATCTGGCAACTCTGTAAGGGTGACGTGTGCACCAAGCACAGCAGCTGCAATACCAAGCAAACCAACGCCAGATCCTAGCTCGAGAACTTTGCAACCACGCCAATATCCTTTAGGAAACGATGAATGCATAGCAATCATATTTGCCATAGTAGGGGCACACGACCAAAGAGTCGTTAACTTTTCAGCGTGGCCAATTGCTTCGTGAATCTGTATTTCTTGTCCAATATCCCCATGGAACTTGAACGGTTCCAAGAGCCTCGTCTTTAACGGTGATTTCAGTAAAGAGCCTTCATTTTTATCTGAAAGGATGGTAGGGAATTTATCGTCCATCATGAGGCCAAACCAATGACTAACTATTCAATAGGGAAGCATAACGCAATCGGTTACAGTTAATATAGTACCTGTAGGTGAATGTATGGCTGAGGCTGAACTGAATGTTTGATGTCCTGACAGCGATGACATCATGTCAAAAATTTCATTCTTGATGTCAACTCACTGGTCATCGTCAATATTGTTGTCGGCTTGCTTCGCTTTTCCGTCCAATTTATGTTCTACCTTAACATCTTCTCATTTTACTTCCCTCAGCTTTAATGCTGAGAAAAACTTTTACCAACGCTACTGCTAACGATGTCTCAGTCTTACTGTGTCATGCAACTGGGTTTTGCAAAGAAGTATGGGTGCCGTTTATTTCAGCCCTTTCATCTCAGTTAAATCAAAATAACGTAGTTTTCTCTGATATGGGAGAGGTTGAAGTAACCGCATTTGACTTTACTGGACATGGTTCCAATAGTTTAGAAAAAAAAGATTATGCAGTTTCCAATGATACTGTTGATTGGTCTATTTTTTCTCAGGATATTTCTAGCGTTCATAATAAACTTGAAGCTAATGACTTTATAAGTAAAAAACAACCTACTACAGTTGGTGTAGGACACAGTATGGGTGCTACTGCGCTGTTACTTTCAGAATTACAACAGCCTGGGACATTTTCAGAGCTTGTACTATTTGAACCAATAGTTTTCCCCCCTCGACCTTCACCAATGACACCTGCTATGGAATTTTTATTATCACAACTAAAACAATCCCCGTTAGCAAGAAGCGCAAAAAATCGTAGAGGTTCATTCACTTCTAAAAAAAATGCAACTCTAAAGGATTTTCAGACAGAATTAATAGAATATTTCTCATCCAAAAGTGTTTTTCAAAACTGGGATAAGGCAGCCTTGAAATGCTATGTTGAAGGTGGGTTTCACATCACTAAAGTGCCTGGGGAAGCAGGCAAGCTATTAGCAAAACTTCATTGTGACCCTCGTTTTGAGGCTAATATATACAGTTCTGATATAACGATGTTAAAAATATGGGAAAATCTTTCTGAAATCACATGTCCTGTTACAGTAGTTGCAGGGAGGAATAGTGTTCACTTAGACCAATTAGCGGTTCATTATCCAAATCTGAAAGATATAAATACAACGGGAATCTATAAAAGTATGTCAAATTCCTTAAAAGGTTCATTTGTAGGAATAAATTCTGGTCATTTTATTCCAATGGAATCTCCTGTGGCATCAGCTACAGTTGTAGCTAATGTTATTCAAAGAATCTCTTAGGAAAAGCTGATGAAAGGTTAACACTGGAACAGACAATATAAGAGAAACAAACTTTATGTAACATTAAAAGATGCACTTTATTAGTTTATTTTATCAGTTTCAATTATTACCCAGTAGTGAAATTTATACAGGAAAGTATATGCTACTGTCGAAGATTTGCGAGGAACGCTCTATTGGAGTCAACTTCCTGTTCTTCTGTTTTCTCTGTAGATTTCATCCTAACCACAGAAGATTGCTCCAAAAAATCATAGATTTTCAGAGAAGATTTACGACATGACATTATTGATCCAGACGTAGCTAGTACAGTAATCGATACAGAAGTTTCTTTCAAAGAAGAGATAAAGTTTAAAGCCGCGTGACACTCTTTTACAAAGTCTCGGCAGACACGAACAACTATCAAACCTAAATGTTCACAGTAAAATTTCACCTGTAAGGAATCAAGGACAACGCCTAACCCATGTTCTCCAAAGTTACAAGAAATTGATTCCAACAGTGCATCACTCAAATACTTTGGCGTAACGTGGGGTACGCTAGTGTTTTTGTCCCATTTTAACAGAGCTGTAATATATCGATTCTTAAAGCGTACCATTTTATATTAATTACCTTGAGGTAATAAAGCACGGAGGAGTAAGAAAATTGTCGCACATTATGCTTATGTTGTAGATATATGGATGTATTTATTTCCTTCCAAGATAATACTGCATCACTTCTTTTGTCCCTTGTTGCAACTTGCAACGCGTAAATCAAATATATTTTGAGCTTATTCGAGCTCGGCTAGACTAGTACTATGACTGACTACAGTTATACAAGGTTGGTTCGTACTAGTTTTCGCACTGACACCGTGACACGTGTCAAAATTTGCTGTTAAATTCAAATTCTACATCTATTCAAAAAAAACAAGAAGACGAAAAAAAAGTTAAAAAAAAATAAAATAATTTCTTTGCTTTTAGGATGACGCTTAGGATGAGGTCTTTTTTCTATAGTATTTTTGTTCTTTTCGAAGTTCATCATTCTATTGTTGTCGCTCAGAAAGTACAATGTCGGACTACTGCAGGAAGCTTTACGATAAACATGCATAAAGAATGGGCTCCTATCGGTTATGAGCGCTTCATGGAACTTGTAAAGTCCGATTTCTTCTCCAACCAGATTGTGTATCGTGTTCTTCCAGGTTTTGTTGTTCAATTCGGCGTTGCCGCAGACCCATCAGTTCAAAAAATATGGGATAGTCAACGGTTGAAAGATGATGTTAAACAAGATATCGATTTCACAGTTGGCACTGTTTCGTTTGCTGGAGCTGGTAAGGATTCACGCACATGTCACATCTTCATTTCCCTCGAGCCACAAGGGAAGCAACTTGGAAATGCATTTCACGAACGACCATTTGGTCGTATCGAAAATATTGAAGATCAGAAAGTGATCAGTAACTTTTACAGTGGTTATGGAGACCTTACAAGATTGCAGTCCAGTCTTGCAACAGAAGGAAATGTTGCGTTGAAGGATTTTAGCCGACTGGATAAAATACTATCATGTGACATTATTGAAACTGATAAAGACTACGTGGTAGGTCCATCCCTCATATATCTTATTTTCGAAGTAACAAATTCTCTACTTATTACGTTCATAGCAACTGAGTATTGGATCTCGCGTCGTAGTGTACATAAAATGAGCCGCCTTTTATGTTGTGTTATTATTGTAAATATAATTTTCAGTCTGATTTACAACAGCTCATACTTTAAAAACTATAGTCGCTTTGTTTATAGTATTTCAACACCATTGCACTGGATAGCGGGATTTGTGGGTTCTTCTGGGTTAGCTTCTATGCTTATTACTGGAATATGTGCCGGAATTTTAGTTGGTTCTCTCCATCGAAGTAAGGAAAAAATGAAGGAGATACATATAATTCTTTTAATTTCTATTTGGATTGGCCAATTTTTCATCTTCAAGTTCTTTGGTATGAATGATAATCATATCCATCATCTAGAGCTACTTCGCATTACACTTGCTGCAATATCCTTTATTGTAATATGTTTCCTTGATTGCAAAAGAATTAGTCCAAGACTTTCGTTTTCACGTTTTTCTAAAGAATTAGGAATGTCTGTACTGCTAGTGTTACCTCTCTTTCCTTGCATAGCAATTGGATTTAGTGCATTATTTTTGTTTATAGTAAGCATTTTTAGCGCATTAGGTTTATCAACAGGAAGATCCAGTGTTTTAAATCCTATTATATATTATGGTACATTGTATGGTCCTTTTTCAGCAGTATACTGGCAAACGAAAACCAAATGTAAGAAAATTAAAGCTATTGGTCCACTACCAGAATAAATACAATTTTATTAATCACTACTTGTATGTGATATATTAAACTAATAAATATTATCATCTAATGAAAATGTTTTGATTAATGTAGTTGTTCCTCCAAGTGCATCATAGCTCAACTTCCACAGTATCGAAAGAAAATATCCTGGAAATATCAGATATATATACACCTCGTGTTGCTATAAGTACTTTATCAGAGTAGGGCTCAGTTACAGATAGTTTATTCCACTGGAAATTGTTCTGAGTTAATAACTTCAAGAAATTTTGAACGGATGATAGATGTAAATCTCGCCCAATATTATCCGCTACAATGATACAGTCGGTCGCAAGAAGTTCTAAGGTTATAAGTGAATGCATATGAAGTGCATATGTGGTTGAAGGAGAATCGAGAATAATCATATTGTATATATATCCTCTTGTTGCAAAATCTTTTAAAATTTTGCTGTATTCGCCATTATACAGATTATAATTCGAGCTCGAAGAAGCGTGTGATAAAATTGTTTGAGCAGCTTTATACCAATCAACATTATCCTCCAAAGTATAAAGTTTATGATTTGGGCCTTTGAGGTTTCGAAGGATTGCAAGAGTCGAGTCTCCGCAGTGACCACCGACTTCAAGAATATTTATATCTACATTACCTTCAACAGCAAAACCCACAGCATTTTCAAGAATATGAGTTTTCTGTTTCCCAAGAGACATGCCATATTTATTAGAGTCACAGTACTCATTGAATATTGTCAGGCACGAGTCAATATCACCTTTCCTGCAACCATCAGTGACAGCATTTGCAAGACTTTCAGGATTACCTCTTGCATAAATCATAGTTGAAGTTACTATACATATAAAAGCTCTTAATTTCATTTTAAGTAAAAATAATATATGTCTTACTCACTATGAAATTGGTATCCAATCCAATGTGTTTACAATTCTTATTGAATCGAGGATTATGACTTTTTCTCCGCTTTTTCTCCCTTGGCCTTGAGGTCTAATTGATCAATTGATTTGAAGTCTGATGTCAACTCAACAGAGCAGTCAGCTGACTGACGATTTTTTTGATACGAAATTCCGTACCTAATTGTTTTTTGACTAGAGGTACTATAACCACTGGCTGGCAGCTACGCCCAACACACACAGCGAGAACTGCTGACGCTGAGTTCCCTAAAATAAGAGATTTAATTACACGTAAGGAGTTAAATTGTGGTACTCTATTTTATATAATGGAATTTCAATCGATTGTTTGGAGATGTTTTGCTCTGGTTTGAAACGCTAAACTTATTTTCCACTGCTTGTAGAACTGGAGGACTTTCCTCATAATGAGTTTTGACCCCGTCGTGTTTTCCCTCGTCTCTGACGACGACAACGAGGGGGATATTAGTTCACATGTTACACATGCTGTTTCAACTCACAATAATAGAAATAATAGAATGAATCAGTCTAGTGAGAACCAATCTAGTAGTGAGTTAGATAATTTTAGTGACTGTATTGATAATGGTCCCTCTCTCGAGATAGAGGAAAATTTAATGTCTAGCTCAAGTGGTACAAAGAGAAGAAAACGAAAACAGAAAGAAAAGACAGCCAAATCCTCAGATTCGGTTGATGTGCAAAACCTTATTTCAGATTCAGATTCAGATTCAGATGATGGCTGTAAAAAAAAGAAGCGTATGCGCCTCTCGGACAAAGTGTCGAAAAGTAATGATGACTGGTTGGATAAGATTAAGCTTCGCTGCGAAACAAAGTTGCCTTCAGTAACAAGCCGCTTAAAATATGAGTTTGGATTAGATGATTTTTTAAAAGATTATCAGAAAGTAGGAGTTGAGTATATATGGAAGCGTATAGCTGCAGGTCGAGATGGTGCAGGAGTAATCTTGGCGGATTTCATGGGACTCGGGAAGACAATTCAGGTCATCACAAGTATATGTGCCTTTATGAAAAATTGGCAACCGGGAGGAATCGATAATCCTTTGAATGGGATAGAAACGGATGTATCTGAATCTGATTGTTCAAGTGGGAGTGATGATGCTGAAGAAGAAATTGATTCAATTTCTCGGAGAAAAAAAAAAAATAAATTAAATGGTAGTGTTGTCAAAAGAAAGCCGGTTACAGTACTTGTCATTGCGCCTGCCATAGTTGTAGCTAATTGGATCTCAGAGTTTGATAAATGGCTGGGTAATGATATGGAAGCAATGGGTTTAATCCGACCAGTAAAACTGAGTTCGAAGAATGCAAAATCTTATAAACGCCGATTAGAGATTGCACAAGCGTGGCAACGGAATGGTGGCGTTTTAGTGATGGGGTATGAAATGTTTCGCTTATTAGCAGTTCCAAAATCGATGCCAAAACAAATGCAAAAACAATTTCATGAAATTTTTACTGATCCTGGACCTGATATGATTATCCTTGATGAAGGTCATCGCATACGAAAAGTGAAGTCAGTACTTACTGTAGCATTGAAAAAAGTGCGTACTAAAAGGCGTATTATTATGACTGGATATCCAATTCAGAATAGGCTTAAAGAGTATTGGTGTATGGTAGACTTTGCCCGTCCTGGTTATCTTGGTAGTTATGAGACTTTTAAAGAAAGGTTTGAGTTACCTATTAAACATGGTAGTCATAAAGATAGCTCGGAAATAGAAGTGACACACGCCCGTCGTAGGTCATATGTGCTTAACTTGGAGATGAAAGGATTAGTGCTTCGTCGTGGACCTGAAGTACTTTATGCGATGTTACCTAATAAAACTGAATGGGTCATATGCACAAAGAATTCAGCACTTCAAGGTCAACTATATCGTGCATTTTTAAATAATAGAAAACAACATGTCGGCGAAGATGGGAAACCAACCAATGGAGGTATTCTTCAGGCATATCACATCTCACTTATGATTGTTAATCATCCTGATATTCTATACCAAGCAACACGTAAAGCGGATAAATCATCTTCAGGCAAAAATACAGTGGCTAGGAACAGAATTAGTGCACTACTGAATGGAGATATTGATGGTGGTATGATTAAGTCTTCTAGTGATAAATCTTCCAGTGATGATGATATAACTGTGCTTGGACATTACAAACCCTCTGCTTCTTATGATGATTCTACCTCTTTAGAATGGGCAGCACCAGCCTTTGTGGGTCATGAAGTAAATATGAATAAGGTAAGTAATTCTGGTAAAATGATGCTTTTAATGCGAATACTTTATCACTCGTGTCGAATTGGGGATAGAATATCTGTTTTTTCACAGAGTCTAGGTACACTTGAAGTAATAGCTAAGCAGATTGTAATTGCAAATGCGGACAATAAGAAAAGAAACTCTCGCGTACGTATGAATTATCTCAAGATTACTGGGTCAACTTCTCTTGAAAAGCGTTTTGACATGATCAAACGTTTTAATTGTGATAAGGATGAGTCGAATGTAATGCTTATTTCTACTAAAGCTGGAGGTGAAGGTGTGAATCTTGTTGGGGGCAATCGAATTGTTATTTTTGATGCATGTTGGAATCCATGCCACGATCACGAAGCAATGTGTCGATCGCATCGTTATGGTCAGAAAAAAGCTTGTTATGTTTATCGTCTTGTTGGAGCTGGAACGATGGAAAAGAAAATATATGAATTACAACTTCGTAAAGAAGGTTTATCTAAACGAGTTGTGGATTCGAAAGCAACTGAACGTCATTTCACAGAGAGTGATATGAGTGATTTTCTAAGTATTCAGAAATACCGTGAAGCTGATAATAAAGAAGTTGATGATGTAAGTCATCGCCGGGATGATGTCAAAGATGATGAGGTAATGAAGTCTGTGTTGCATGAAAGAAATAAATGGATGACTGAATACTATAGACAAGATTCTATGTTGAATATTGATAAAGAAGGGACGTGTAAAGAATCTGAGTATGCAGTTGCAATTGCTGATTACAAAAGTATTTTGCGGGGTAATGAGGATCCTGCTTATAGCTATCCAAGGGATTATTCCTACGGACACCAAAGTCATTTAAACGGACAACCAAATCAAGTAAACCAAGAAAATTGTGTCAATATAAATTGCCCTCACTGTAGATCGCAACTTTCAATAACAAAAAATCCCCCATATTTTCCTTTTATTGTACACTGTCCTGTATGTTCGAAGCCTATTCGACCGGCTTATCAAGATGGATGTTTAGCCGGTGCAAGAATTTTACTCATCAAGCGTGGCATTAACAATTTTGCTCAACTTAAAGTAGCTGCGGAAGCAATCGGCGCTAAATTTGTCAAATTGCCAGCGCAGGCTACTCATATTGTAACATCATTTCAAACTCAAGAAAAGGTATTGCGTTGGCTCCAAATTTCAGAAGTTCCTGCTTCTACGTATGCAACACCACCATTTCAGCAACCTTATATCAAAATATGCAGATTCCAATGGTTGGAGTTGTGTACGTCTTTTAATTCTGGGTTAATTCCGACACCAACGTTTATTGTTCCCAAGGATAATAGTAATCTTTCTGAAAATCAGTTCTTAGAGTCGTATAAAATTGTCAAAGGTAACTTGGTGGTGCATAGGAGAAATGAAATCTATAATTTGAATCAACGACTAATCAATCATGGTGGTGGTTCTTTCTTTGAAGTTCAGTGTAAAAAATGTGGTAAATGCTTTGCTATTCCAAGGAAAGCACCTCATCTTGATTGGACAACTCATTGTTTTCACTGCCTAGCAAAGTTTACACCGAGTTACCCTGAAGGGCATTTAGCTGGTGCAAAAATTTTACTTATTAAACGCGGCATTAACAATCACGCTCAAATTATTGAAACTGCTGAAGCAGTTGGTGCCACTTTTGTGAGTCATGTATCGATGGCTACGCATGTTGTCTCAACACTTACAATGGAAAAATGTTTAGAGTGGTTTGCGATTCCAAAGTTTCCGGATTATACAACACTTCAACAACCAGAGTGGCTTATTAGAATTATTTCAAAAGTGCCCAACACAGTTAGTTAATATTATGATTTACACTTTTAAAACTTTTATATAATGAATTTTCTTTTTGAAGAAACAATAAACTACATATATGCATTTATAAATTAAGTCTTCTTCGGCGACCTTGGTATTGCCAGTCATCAAAAGCTTCAGCTTCAAGCTCATCTCTTTTCACTTTTTTTCTATCCGATTCGTCTTCATTACTACTGTAATTGTCATTCTTGTCAAATGTGATATTACCATCATTGTCAATATTCTCAGACGCAGTTGGTTTATCTCTTTTATCACCGCTTTTGTATTGTGCATCAGACAAATGCAACATATATGGATTATTTTTCTTATTTTCTTCATCCGATGAAACAAGTTTCTTTGCTTTCTCCTCAATTGACTTTTGAGTTTCGATACGCTTTCTCTCAGTTTTAGATTCTTCCTCAAGTTTATTCTGCAAATCTGCAGCTTTCTGTTTTTGTATCGTAGCGAGTTCTTCAACTTTTCGTTCCCATACACTGTTTGCTTCATGTTCTGATAGTAGAGATGAACCAGATCTCAGATATGTTGCACATGTAAAAGTACAAGCAGGAATGACATCATTTGATATATTACCTTGAGAAAGAACTAAATGTTTATCATCATGACATCTGAATAAATTACAACCCATCCGTGAAAATCGAGATGCGTCTAAAGTAACACATATCTGTGGTTTTTCAGTGACGCCTGAAAATTTTGACACAACCTCAATCAATTTCGTTACATCAGACTGATCTTCATTAATTAATGTTGCCGCAAAGTGTGCATATGTTGAGTTCTTCCGAACGCAAATTCCTTTGTCGCGAATGACATTCCAATCACGTAGTAAACAAAAATATTTTATATCGTGAAGCTCACTATTTGGTTTTGTTAAAGGATAGACTTGTAACTTTTCGTCAGTAGTTTCAATATGAGCACCAGTAGCACGGACGAACAATTCATCATCGATTTTTGTGGATTCTAATCGAGCAACACCCAATTTACCGTGCACTGTTCCGTTCTTCTCGACACTAATTGTTTCCAAAACTTGAGCTGGTGAGTATCGAAATATTTTTTTCAGAGAAGTGTGTTTTGTCAGACTATCCAATTTTACGTAACCATCAACTCTTGGATTCAAACCTTGACGACGTAAGTTACCACGTAGGACACGAAGATATGCAAGAATTGCAAACTCAGGGATTACCAATTGTTGTGACTCACTTTTCTTCTGCAGACGTTTTTCTATAGTATCGCTGAGAACAATAGTCTTTAGCAACCAAACGCGTCGAGAAGATCCAAAACGAATCTTACTACCTTCTATGATTTTTACAGGGACTCCTCGCTGGAGCTTACGACCATTGACAAACGTATGATGCGTAGATCCTAAATCACTGAGCATCATTAATTGTGTGAAAGAATCTAAGCTTATCCTCGCATGCTGCCGTGAAATGGACGGATGTGCTAAAGCAAATTCACAATGGTCACTATCTCGACCTACAAGATAGGAAGGTTTCCCTTCACACTTTACTGACTCTATAAATTGATTATCTTTAAACGCATCAAATGTGAGAGCTGCCATTTTTCATTAAATATTTATATTTTTCATAAATCTTCCCTGCCTTTTTGTGTTGTTACACAAGTTTGTGCAGTCTGACTTGCGGGGCGTATCAAATCACGAGTGTCAATCGAAATCTCAAAATTTAATCGGGAAATGAAAAAGAGATTTTTTTCGGTCATCGGCGTTTTAGGTCAATCACTTGACTTGTATCGGACACTGGACTCGGAGTTCATTAATTTATTACAAAGTAATCCAAAGGTACTTTATACACTCGGAAGTAGTAAATTCTGATGACAATTCCAACAAAAATAAAGTATCAACCAAAGAAAGAATCTGCCTCGGTGCATCCTGAATTGTCTAAAATTGTTGCGTCAGCGCAGAAAGTGATCTGTTGTTCACTGACAAAACCAATGCCTCCATGTGATGTAGAGCAATTATCAGCTCTACTTTCAGAAAAGGTAACTTTGATTATGACAAAAAGAGACCAAGAAACGGATACAAAAGTTTCAACATTTGTGGAACAAATAGATAAAAATACAATGTTATTTGCGGAGCAATTGAAAAATATTGAAAAAGACCTGAAAGCCTTCACAGAGTCATTCTCTACAAATATTGATGGAAACAGTGAGTTCAAATACAGTACAGAAAATGACTTTGTAACAGTTCAATCAAATACTGAGAGTAATCATCATTCAACTAAACGAGCTTGGCAAGATACAGATAATTGCCTTGGAAGAGTGCGTGTACGTTGTCCACTTACATTTCAAATTAATTGTTTTTTGTACCAAATTTCGTACCTAACGAATTTCAAATTTGAGATATTTTTTCACAACTCCTAAACGAATTCGTTGTTCTGCATCTCCTTCAATTAAAACGTTAACAAACACAAGACGAAGTAAATTACCTATAAAATCCACTGATATGTTAGCGACATGGTTCATGAATCACAAAACTAATCCATATCCGACTATACAAGAAAAACGAGAACTTGTAGAAAAAACTTCACTTAGTATGCGACAAGTCAATAATTGGTTTACAAATATGCGTAAACGTCATTGGAAACCTTTGAAACAAGGACGAAAGCCGAGATCTTACGAAGAGTACAAGCTACTAGAAGAAATGAAAAAAGGATAAATGTTATATGAATGTATTATTTTTAACTGTAAAAAAGTATAATATATTTCAAACTGAATTTCAATTTGTACATTTTCTAGAACTATATAATATTCAAAAATAATTTATTAGTCTACATCTTCA
>LT642216.1:14758-28463 GCA_900128585.1 Stramenopiles sp. TOSAG23-3 | reverse complement strand
GAGAAAGATGAGAAGCAATCAATCACCAAGGTGTCATTATCATACTCGTTTTATACAGTACGGTACCATCCTCCTCCTCGTAGTTTAAATAATTTAAATTTAATAAATAGTACTGTATTTACTATTATAGTTACAGTAGTAGTCCTTCCGAAATCCGAAATCTTAAACAATGGTACTGTCTCTATGTACTCTAGTGTAATCTCCTACTGTGTACCTTTAAGAAGATACCCTTTTTCCACATTTTTCTTCTTCTCTCTTTTTTTCGCATTCTACACATTTACATAATAATAGTAAGGAAATATAGACACAGTAAGGGTTAATGTTTTTTTCTTCGCGAAAACAATTTTTTATCGATCGTCGTCGCGACGACCAACGACCAACACGACGAAGAAGAAGGAAAGAAAGAAGAAAAGGAAGAGAAGAAGAGAGTACATACACTTATGATTGTATCACCGCCACCAAGGTATCTATCACTATTATCATCATCGTATCTGTGTTAAAATACCTGAAGAAATGACTATTTGAAATTGAAAATAGTTACCATCGTTTTTCAACCACAGATTTCTCTTACAAGTGTAAGTAACACCGTGCGAGAAGGCGAACGTTTGCCGTACAGACAAAATAATAGGGTTTTCAGGGAGACATGGCGTCCTTGGCCGCTAGTAGCGACGGCCAAGTGGGCACGACGTGGGCGACACTGAACGCTCGGGTTCGTTCCCGGCGACCCCAGTCGTTCGAATCGTTAGGGTCTCAACCTTACAGGGAGGTGCCGTCCGAAGAAATATTGCAGCAGGAAATTTTGGAGTTGAGGAAGCCCTACGAAGGCTTGACTCCAGCGGACGTCAGGGATTTTCAAACGAGGCGATACTTGCGGCTTCGGAACGTCCTCCCACCCGGGTTGTTGTCCGCCGCACGCGAGCGTATCATCCGGATGGCGACGAAGGCAACGGGTGGCCGGAACGTATCCTTGCCAGCCAAGACACCGAGGCAGAGCAACGGGACCGCCGACGACACGGAGCGGTGGTGGAACGAAGTGTCCGAGCCGACAACCCGTTCGTGGAACATTCAAATGATGTGGGCGGTCGACCCCGTAGTCCGCGCGATTGTGCTCTCTCCGCGGATCGGGGACATCGTTTGTAAATTATTGGACTGCGACAACGTGCGAATGTACCACGATAACTTTCTGAGCCGTGTGCCCGGGAGCAAGCGAACGCTGTGGCATTGCGACGATGGGCCGAACGGGTACATGGCGTTAAGCGGGAGAAAGGTCGTGACGGTCTGGTTTCCACTGCACCGGACTACCCCAGAAAACGGGGCGCTGGTGTTTCCCCGCTCCGACGACGAGGAGAAAGTGGCAAACGGAGAGGTGCGGGGAGTGGCAAAGAGGAGCTTGGACTCATGGGACGTTGCAAAGCTAGATGGTTGCCCGAAGGAAGAACAGTCCGACGAGTACGACGAGTTCTGCGCCAGTGCGTTGGAAAGTTCAGGCGCCCGCCCAGACACGTGGACGTACGAGCTAGGGGATCTGTCTATCCACGCCACCGACTGCTTCCACAGCGCTGGGCCAAATTTATCAGGGAACGTTCGCAACATAATTGCCGCCACCTACTTTTCCGACAAGACCACGATGCGGACCGACAAATGCTTGGAAACGATGAGCAAAGGGCAACTATGCGACTGGAAAAAGTTCGCGCCAGGGGTCCAGCCAGGCGAAGAGGTCTGTACAAAATTCAACCCAGTCCTACCACATTCACCTTGACGAAGTAGTACCAAGGGCACTGGTACTAAAACCACATATATTCTATACATAGGTAAAACACAAAGTACAATTCACCTGTTAAACATAAATTCATAAGTAATAGAATGCAATTACTATACTAAATTATAACAATCAAGTACAATAAAAAAGAAGAAAGTTTTAGTATTACAATGGTAACCAATGCTCTTTCTCCTTCTCTTCTCAAAATGTACAAAATGAAGGAACGACCCGTCAATCTTTCATCATTTGGAATGAGATGAAGAAATAGGGGGGGGGGGTACCCTATTTTTAACATTTATTAAAAGAAAGCGATCGACAAGATTGATATTGTTTTCTTACATTAAGGATAATAATTAATAAAGATAGAAATATAATAATTATATAGAATAGTATATATACATGTATATATGTATATATATCCTTAATATGATGAAGAGACGTATAATAATATTTCATTTTTTATCATTCTTCTAAGAAAAACGTGAAAAAAACCATTGTATTTCTATATTATATTAAAATAATTTATTTAATTATGGAAGAAAGTTGAGTTATAGTAGAATTAGATGTGTACTATTGGTTGTCGATGAATCAAAGTGGAACGAAAACCTGAAGTTATAAACGTTCACCATTTCTCACGGAATAGTCGTTATCAAACACAAAAAGAAAAAGTATCTTGTCAAGTCATTCAACTTATACAAACCTGTAGAAGATTTTCTTTTAAAAAACACAGTCGAAAATGAACTCTCGTGTTGCTGTCGTTATCGCCCTTGTTATTTCCTTTTTAGTCGCAACTTGCTCCGCCCACGTTGACGCAGAAGTAGCAAAGCAATTGAATGAATTGCGTGAACAAAATGAATTGATGCGCGCAGAACTAGCAAAATACCGTGAAGCCATCCAAACCGCCGGAGGGGAAAGACAAGCCGTTGAGCAAGAAAGTTTCATGGAAGTTGGTGAGGAAAACGAAGACCCATCCATCCAGTGCCAGACCATCTGTAAGTTTGTACGACCAAATGTAGGTAAAGCAGCGGAAGCCGAGGCAGTAGCCGAAGCCGAGGACGCACAAGCCAAATAGATAACCCCTTATATATATATATATAGCTGGCGAAATGACCAGGGGGCTGTTT
Source organism: Stramenopiles sp. TOSAG23-3 (assembly GCA_900128585.1). Lineage (NCBI taxonomy): Eukaryota > Stramenopiles sp. TOSAG23-3. Next base: position 25,580 of record LT642216.1, on the reverse strand, counting down.
GCTTCGTGGGTCAAAAAGAGAAGGACAACGTTACCGTTCGCAAATTTAGTTTAAAGTAGAATAACTCTTTTTTTATTGCCACCTACTCCTCTTGCACACTCTACTCGGCATCGTTCCCTCACTGCCTCCGTCGCGAAAATACCGAGGCTTGTGCTCAACCCTCAGAATCGCATGGAGCAGAGTCGACAGACCCTTCCCTCCTCTCTCTGGGATGCGTGTGGCCCAATCTCGCATTTTATCACGCCTATCGACTAAACAAAATTATTTTAAAAAACTGTGGTGTGTAGTTGTCGTCAGAGCTATCTTTCTATGTATGGTATTTATATGTATTTGTACGTACACAGGGTCACAGTGTGTAAATGTCGATTGCGGTTTGTTCCGATTCGTCCTCCGTCGACTGCAACAAATCATCGCCACCTACCCCCTTTCGTTTATGGTGCTCCCCACCATGCAGAGCAATCCCCAGTTCGTACTGTTTCTCTTCCATCTCGTCCCGTTTTCTCACTTCTTCACGGGCTTTCCATCGTTGAAGCCTTCGTACCTCATCGTTCTTCAAGCGCTCCCGGTTCCTTGAAGCCATTTCTTCCTCCTTTTGCAATGCCGCCTTTGCCGCCTCCAACTTCCCCTGCTCTGCCCGAAACAGTCGCTCGTGCGCTTCACGCTCCATGCGTTTCTTTTCTCTCGCTTCCTCTTTCACTGAACGAAGGTGGTTTTGCTCCCGGCGAAGTGCCAACGTTCTCTGCCGCTCTGCTTGTATCTTCTCTTCCTTCTCTCTAAGCTTTAGCATAGCGAGCCGCTGCATTTCTTTGTCTCTCTCCTTCCGTTCTTTCTCCATTTTGGCGAGCTCCATCGCTCGCTTTCTCTTGGCCAGCTCCTTCAATTGTTTCTTCTTTCTCTTTTCTTTGCACCGGAAAAATTCCGCATGCACCCGCGGGAGGGACAGCCGCAATCGTATTGCTCGGAGCACTTGGGACGACGACGGATCGATGTGGTAGATAGCACTCACCCCCCCACCCACGAGGTTCACGCATGATTGGGCGATTGACATTTCTTCAGGCGGCAGAAAAAGGGAACATGCCTCCAAGACTTTCGACAAAGGAGATTTTTTCGGGGCCACGATACCAAGGGTTGCTTTTTTGAGAACATGGTAGTACATTGGCCACACTCTCTGGCGTGCCTTTCGGCCTCTCCAAACGCTCTGTAGCACGCAGCACGAGGCTCGTAACTGCTCCTCGTGCAGCAGCTTCAGGCAGTAGCGTAGTAGTCGTTGTATTACCAGCGCAGCCTCCGTGCGGAGCTCTCTTTGTCTCCTTATCTCGATCAAGACTCGTTTCGCGAGTCTTGCACGCCACCAATTGGCAATCACAGTTGCGCATCGATGCTTTTGTCTGACTCCTATATTTACAGATAGAGTATTGTACTGTTTCATCAATTCCAGCGATTCAAAATGGGCCTGTCGCTCCTTGGCAGCGGGAGACAAAAATATGGATGAGTCTTTCCGAAACCGTTTTCGCTGAGACACAGGAATCTTCAAGTTTTGCTTCCAAAATCTTTCACGGTTTCGACCCTGTTTTTTTAAAGTCATTTCGTCCAACAGAAATTTTTCCGGTGACGGAGGAGTCGATATCAGCGAGAGTAAGTACATGCATGGTAGCAATTTCCCAGGAGGGGTTTGAGTTCGTCGAGCGCTTCCTTCCTTCAAGCGGTTGACCCGACAGTTTCTGCACAAAGTGCATGGCTGACTCTCCGACCACTGATCCACCTGATTGGCTTGGGGCTGCTCATTCATTTGTAAGTCTGCTCGTGCCAATGATCAAAAGAGTCCTTGAGTAGCAAGGGGGACGGAGGTGCTTAGTTTTGTTCTTAATTTACATGTTATCACAGAGTTCAAGTATGCACTCGTAAGCGCGCATTCTCTTGACAAACAACAAGGGTAGTACACGGTACGGTACGTCGTACCACCACCAAGAGGAGAGAAGACTTATCAATACGAACCAGGTTCCCGTACAGGTTGGTACCATGTAGTACGGTATTATCGCGATAATAAAATTAATATAACGGTACTACTACACACTGTACGGAAGAAAGGAACGGGTTCCCCACAGGCCACAGGTACAGCTGGGGGTATTTTCAATCCAATATGCTACGGTATTTTTGTTGTCACTACCGTACCGGTGGTACTACTAGCAGTAGAATTTTTGCGGCGGATGATTGTAGTGATTATAATCTATTCTCACGTACAAAATTCAAGTGACCAGAACAATTCTATAATTTACTTTGACTGGTACCGTGGCTATTCGCATTCAATACGTCATAACACTTGCTTTGTTTCAAAATGTCATCCAACCCTTTGGTCTTGTACACCTTATATTTCTTTCGCAACATTTGGAGTGATTTATGTTGATATTTCTGTGGTCCACCCACTTTGTTCGTCCATGTACCGTAGCCTGTGGGCAATTCCACGACGCATTCGTTTTTCTTCGAGACAATGCATTGACTGTTTGCATTGGACCATGCTAAAAATAATTCGCCAACTTGCTCTGTCACAAAAGGCAGAAGTGTGGGGGCCAGTGTTTCCCACGTTTCCCATTCATCACTTGATACGTGCAATACACGACTCCCTACCATCACGGCGGTGCACCATTGAACGACCCGAGGGGCATGATTGACTAAGTGTTCTCCGGCTGTCGGATCGATGAGGGCTTGGTAAATTTGACATCCAATACCAAAATCACCCCAGCATGGTCTTTTGCCGAACAAATAGGGACGGGTTGATAAATGACGTTCAAGTTGTTCGACTCCTGCTTTGAAGCTACGTTCAATCATTGGTGCGGTAACACGATTGCTTCCTACAGCAAAACCACGTCCAGACATTCTTTGGCGGATCTGATCTGACATTTGAACCAATGCCTCTTCAGTTCCATTGTTTCCTAACATTTCCTTTGCCAAACGAAGCGATACTATTCTTTGGTCAATGGCTCTGTGCCATCTAAAATGGAACATCCACTTGTTTGCCCATTCGTCTCCAAATTCTTCCAACAATACTGAAATGAAGTTCAACTCGTTGCTGGGTAGACGGGTAGAAATTGCGTTGGGGTACTGCTGATCCAGATATTCCATTATAGGCGTGCTGTCCTGCATTCCTTCACCGGAGATGGTCCTTATAGCTGGAACTAACGGCAACTTGGCAACTTCTTGATACTCCTTCTGCGTTTGCCCTCGTCTTATATCTGTTTTCCATTCGTGAGGAATGTTTTTGTACCGTGCATAGGAATGAACTTTTTTCGAGTACGGAGAATTTTCGGAGCCGAAGATAGTGATCATATTTAAGTCTCTTACAGCTTTTCTATTCTTAGCGGATGAATAATACTAATAGAGATGTCAACACGATTAGCTAAGTTTAATAATGTTGTTTGTTTCAAGCCTCGAATCGTATTGTGTAGTGTTTAGCTTCCCCACGGAACGGTAGAAGTTAGAGTTTTAGATCACAATTTAATATTTGCATTTCTTTTTTTCTTCTTCTTCTTCTTCTTTCTTCTTCTCCTCTCTTCTCTCTTCTCCTCTTTGTTGTTGTTATAATCATATTATTGCCTGTATTATAATAATAATATAATACCAAAAAAAAAAGGAAAAAAAATATTAATTTTTATAGTAGTTACTATACGGTAGTAGTTGAACCCCGACTTTGGTACAATAATATTAGTAGCACTATCTATACGAGCAGAAGAATCTTTATTAATAATTATCCTACCTCCCCCTCCTCCCTTATGCTTTTCGCTTTCGTTTCGTAAAAAAAACATCTCGGTGCCCTCGCCACAATCCAAACAACAAAATCAAATGAGAGACCAGCAGCACAATGGAGCTCCATTTCATCGGGTGATGTTGGTTCCAAGCAATTTCAATCGCACCAAGCAGCACGGCCTTCACCAAAAACGGGTATGGAGTTTGGTACAATAAATACGGCAAGCTGAAATGGTACCACACCAAAAACTGGTAGTGCAGCGATCGACAAAATACAATTCCGATAAAATTTGAAGTGCAGAGAATGCTCACGATCTGTTCGACCGGCAGGTCTCTCCCTCGTTTAGGGGAGGTTCCAGACCGTGCACTTGTTCCTGAATAAAAATTGAACGACATCAACACGGTACCTTCTGGGTTGCACCATTTCAGGTTCACAAACATTAGAAGAACGGCCACTTGACTGAACAACAGCCCTAAACTAAACAACTTGCTGTGAAAGACGGACTCCGGAAGGAACTGAAAGTTCACAGACCACTCATGAAAGAAAACGCGACCAAAGTCGAACGCTCCCCGTATGTACTGGACCGGGTACGTAAGCAAAAATGGGGCGGCAACGAGTAGTTGCACAAGTGCACACGTTGTAAGGTGTGGGAAAATTGTCTCGCGCATGCCAAATCGTTTCAACAACAGCAGCAACAGCCCTGGCGCAAACAGCAAGATGTTCATCTTGATCGACACGGCTATGCTGTACCAAATGCATCCGACGAGCCAATCGTCTTTTGTGAACCTTTCAATTGCTACCAACAAAAAGAAGAGGGCGAAACAGTCGTTAAATAGGCCCAAAACAAAGATGGAGTGGACCCTTCTCGAAAGGGAGAGTAGGGGGAACATTTCCGGCGGCACGGCTCTGGTTCGTTTGAATATTCGGAAGAGTAGGACCAGCACGGCCAAGTACAAAAACATGTACATGGTCTGCATGCAGTGCATCCGTGTCGTTGGGCGAATTGTCCTTTCTTCGTACCCAGATATGTTCTTTCTACTCTCTGGGTATTCCGTCGTAAAATGCACGTAATCCCAACCAAAAAGTTTGTAAAAGACCGAATACAACCAGACAAACCCGGCCGGGTACACCAGCGCGCCCGTATCCCCTTTCAACTTGCTGTAGTCAAACGTGCCGTTGTGAAAGACGCCGTAAACTTCTTCCATGTAGGCATCCCAGTCAAACACGTACGTTGGCTCAAATATTATCAACAAAACATTAAGGACCACCTCAAACAGCATCGTGTACACAAACATTTTCTTCCATCTCTCAGCCCGTCGCTTCTCGTTCTTTTGGCTGGTTGTACTAGTCATTGACGGCAATATTGTCATGTAATACGAGAACCTACTCAAAAACGATTATTATTTATTAGTCGGCTTTACACGGACAAACACCAAGAGGGTTTTAATTGTGACAGAACATCCACTTGTATAAACGTAAACAGACACGTTATTTCATTTATTCGTTACGCGTAAGTACAGATATTCCTTTCATATTTCATTTCACATTGTCCGTTTTTAAAGTCTTCCACCAAAACACAATTTTTCTAATTCAAATTCTCAACAAATAATAATAAAATAATAATATAAAGAAGCAGCGTAGCAGCCGCCAGCCAGCCATTATATTCTACTTTTATACTGTAATAGGTAGGTATAAATAATAATAATAGAAATAAAAAAAAATAATAAAATGTATTATTATTGTATTATTCCTCCTATTATTATTTTTAAAAAGAAAAAGAAAGAGAGGAGGAGAGGAAGGAGGAGGAGGGATGATATTATTATTATTATTTATTTAATAATTACTAAAAAAATTAACGGCATCATGATCATGCAAAAAATGCAACATTGCATTGCATTCCCTTTTTGTTGTATGTAAAAAAAGATTTGACTTTTGTAGAAGTGACGATTCTATATGTTTTGAAGGATTGATTTATATATATGTCAAGACGTTCATAGCTGGTTGGTTGAATACTTAATTCTTCCGCAACATTATGCCGGACTATGGGAACCCTTCATACTGGGACGAGCGATATGCTGCTCGTGGGCCCACAGAGCAGTTCGATTGGTATCAAAATTTTGGTAGATTGAAGAATCAGTTGTTGCAACACGTTGACCAGAATGCGAAGGAATTTGAAATTTTGGTGCCAGGTTGTGGAAATTCCCCGCTACCTGGTCACTTGTTCGATCATGGAGCGAAAAACCTTACGTGCATCGATGTAAGCACTGTCGTCGTGCAGCAACAAACAGACCGTTACAAAAATTTCGACACGATAGAATTTCTGGTTGGGGACTGCCTAAACCTTGACTTTATACCAGATGGGTGTTTTGATTTGATCATTGAAAAAGCACTGGGCGACGCAGTTTTGTGTGGAGACAACAGCTTTTCGAATATTGCGCGATTGAACGACGAAATGTACAGGGTCTTAAAACCAGGGGGCGTTTATATATCTATCTCCCACGGCGTTCCGCAGACTAGACTCACACATTTACAGTCCGGGAATAGGCAGTGGTCCATAAACCACGCAGCGATTTCAAAACCGCGTATAGTTGGGTTTGATGAAGGAAACGACGCGTCTGACTCTCACTTTATGTACGTTTGCAAAAAGCGCTAGCCTAAACTTCGTCTGGTATACTTCATGTCTAGATAAATATTTAATGTTACATTACGGCTGTGCAGTTTATGTCACGAGTAAGATTTAGGATAAGTCGTAGGATACCAGTTGTAAAAGTTTCAAAACTATTAAACAAGAAAATTGGCTGTTATTTAAAACTTTAAATCATAGATACTCTTACCTGGATAACTTTCAGATTCGTACGTACCGATTAAACATGAAAAAGACTAATTCTTACAAAAGTATTCCTACTTACCTTGTTCTTACGAGTATCGTACAAATCTTTAATTTTATAAATTTTTCTGGCATTTAATTACTTAAATAACAGCCAATTTTCTTGTTTTTTTAAACACTTTTAATGGTAAACGCATAAATTTACCCTGATCTCTCCCTTCTACTGCTTAAGTTTTCACTGTTCTCGAAACATCAAAAGCATCCCCATAGAGCTGACAAAGTAAAGGCACCTGTGCATTTTCAAAAGTCCCCACAGGCAACAAAAATACCCACCAATCAAGCAAGTAATGTAAATCATCACCGTCGTCAAAAAGTCAAAGTCCTCAGTTCCGAAAAACGAGCGACCGCTGCCCGCATTGTCGTCTCCTGTACGCACCGGGTTCTTTTTCACTAGCGCCTTGTATGGGTTTTCAAATATCGCAAGGTTGTCCAAGACGTCGGTCTCCTTTGACACTCGCGCGGGCGGATACGCTTCTACTCCGTCAATGGACGACCACTTGTCTTGCCAGCTCGTCAACGTTGCCTTGAAAGCATCGCTGCTTTCAAACCCTTCGCCGTTCTGGTTCTTTACATCATCCAGGGCTTCCCACGTATCGTGCATTAATTTGGAAACTTTGGACAACTTTTCGGCACTGTTCAAGTACCTGTTTAATTTCCAAGTGCACGCTTTTCGCCCCATCCGAACTTCCTGGTTCCCATTGTGCTCAATGAGGTCCATCTTTAAGAGTTTGCTCATCATTTTGACGTCTGAAAGAGTTGCACAAAGCCGGTGAAGATGGATCGCATCTTTTGATTTCTTTGCATCGTACGCTTTTGGAGGCCCGGCTTGCACCGCAATTTCGACTTGACCCGTCAATTCTACTAGTTCATTATAGTCCGCATCGATCTCCGCCGATCTGTCCCGAATCTCCCTCAACTTGGTATCCTTCCAGACTGCGTTTCGAATCGCCTCCCCTTGTTGGGGAGACGGGCCCATGGGCCCTATTTCAATACCATAGTACATTTTCTTCCCCGACGTCGATTCACTAGAGCAGCGCATTGGCAGCACTCCAGCCATTCGGGCCAGCATGAACGAGCCGAGTTCGAGCCCGAACGTGATGGTAAGATCAAATATTCCGCGTTGGTATCCCCTGTCCGTAGCTATCGTGTTCAGGCACTTCAACGCAACGGGAACGTGGAACGGGGCGGTAAACACAAGCAACAGACCAATTGAAAATTGGTAGTTTGCAAAGGATTGATTTGTGCCCTCTTGAGAAGACGAAAGGAAGATGAAGCGAACACCTTTCAGGAGGTTGCTGAGCGTGATTACTAGCAAAAGGGCACCCAGTTCTCGGCTAAAGGCGAACGGGCGCGCATTGGAAAGGACATAGTTAAAGCCGTGCGACACGATGTGTTCCAGCCGCAAGTGCCCGACTAAAAACACCGAGACGATCCAAAAGACCCCATCGACCATTCGTTGGTGCTTGGTGTACACTGGGGCGCAAGCTTCAACCATCGTTGGAAAACGCAAGGCGCCCGTTACCTTCTGAACCAGTTTCGCGAAAAGTATTACCGCGCGCAGCAGCCCCAAAGCCACCAGGTACAAAATGCAGAAAATCCAGAACGGTGGAAAGCCCGTCCCCACGGGCAACAGGCTTGTGATCGAAAACACTTCGACCGTTCTTACCATCGTGTCAATTGCCCAGACAACGGTGGATCCCGACCCCGATGCCGCCAGACCCTCAGAAATGGTACCCGACCCAAAAAACGGGGAGCGATAGACGAAGAGGGCAAAGAAAAGTACAGAAAAGTACGAGGAGATTTTCTTCACCAACTCTTTTCCTTTTTCGTCGCTGAAAAACTGCCCGGACGGGCTCTGCGGGCTTCCCTGCACTAGCCCTACCAACACGTTGAGCAGGTGGTTGTTCGGGTCCAGCGATTCCTCCATCGACGGGTACGCCCCCCCGTCCGACGGGAAGTACATCGTCATTTGGTACGCGAACGACAGGAGGAGTATTCCAAGGCACAGGGGGAACAGAAATGGCCCGTACGAGCGCACTATTTCCGTCGCGACTGGAACCACACTACCGTACTCCCCACCAACCGCCCTTTTCACGGTTTCATTGCTCGCGGTAAAGATCAGGTCGTGCGTGAACGGGACCGTTCGGCTGAGCCCATTCCTCAACGTATGCCCTGCGTCGGCGGCGGCGTTTGCCGCGGCTTCGGGCATAAAATTTTCACGGAAGACATCCATTCTCTCCTCCACCCGTTTGTAGACGTTCCCCGTGTTGGGATCGACGATATTGTACAGCGACACCGCAATGGACTTCATCAGCTGGTTGCACCAGCACATACACTGGTGGTCGATCGAAAGTTTAACGCCAGGGATGTCTTCGGTGCGCACTGCCAGCCCACGGTCGGGCGTAACGACGGGGGCTACCGCGCAGAGCGAGGTGTCCACCAGGGTGTCCCTCTTCCCGCCAGCCAAGGACACCAGGACGACAGGTTTCATTTGGTGGGCAAGTTTGTTGACACGAAGCTGCGCCGGTGTCAATTTTGGCTCCCCCTTTTTTTTTTCAGATTCCGCGCTGACGAAAAAGCTCTTTGAATACTGTAGCCAGGACATGGACGGCTTCGCCTTCTCGCCCTTCTGCCCCGCCTCCGTTTCGGTGCTGCCGGACGTTTCCGCTGCCTCCTCCTCCTCCGTGACCTGCGGCTCGTCTTCGTCGAACTCTGACAGCACGTGCTCTTCGTCGGTGACCTTGGTCTCCGTCGCTGCGGCTGCCGCCTCTTCCTGCTGCTTACGGAGAGTTTCATTCTTATCTCGGATGGCGGCTTCGATGAACCTGTGGGCCAACTTGCGGGCCCCGATTCCCCAGTGGTTGTTCATTTCGTTGTAGAGCGACCCAAGCCTCGAGTCAATGTTTACCGGTGGCCTCGTGTGCGGCGTGCTCAGGGTGATGACCGTGCTCATGGTGCCGTGGCGAAACGAGTCCAAGGTGAACGCGTAGCGGGCCGCAACCCCGCCCATAGAGTGCGCAACGATGACGACGGTGGTCGGGGCCTTTGCCAACAGCTTCTTGTCTCCCCTAGCGTTTTTTCGGTACAGTCGTAGTATTGCCGCGACGGCCGCGTTTATATATTCCGCCTGGTCGTCTAGCAAGTCCCCGTTGAAGGCACTGGCTTCCTCCCCAAAGTCTAGCGTAAAAAATTCTAAGCGACGGCCGTTTCCTATGTCTTTGCTCATGCTATCGGCAACCGATCCGAGGGATCGAACCTGCTTGTAGTCCCCCTTGTTCCCAGGAACAAAGAGCACGGGGACACCGCTCACCCTCAGGGCGTCCCGCCGCGGAACGTACTTTGGTTGCAAAAAAACGGTACAGGGCGTACTTCTTGTTCAAGTACTTTAACTTGTCGGAATGCACACTCATGGAGAATCTGGCATAGTGCGGGTTCATGTAGGTCATTTCACACGAATTCTTACCCGCAGGGATCACAAAGTACAGTTGATACACGCCGAGGGAGAAGACTGCCAAAGCAGTGACAACAAAGGCCTGAAGGAAGAGGGTTTGGACACCCATTCTCTCGTTGTACCACAGACGCTTTCGTTCTTTCCTTCCTTTAAAATAATAATAATAGAACAATACCGATCCAAACCGAGAATGGAAACGCAACACAATTCTACCTCATTTCGTTGAGAAAAACCATGTTCAGTTTGTATTCATTTAATTTTATATGGAAAGATACATTTCGTACCGTATCAAAGTTATAACTTCCTTCCTCCTCTTTTTTTTTTATCAAAAGCTTATTTATTTAGTAGTAATAATATGATCATTTCATCAATAATAATATAATAATATGTACTACATTATTATACCAATACCATAGAAACAAATGTGATGGTCGCGGACGTCGGACGGTCATTTTTAAATTATATTAATTAGGTTTAGGAAATAACAAGGAAGGAAGAAGGAAGGTGAGTTGAATCGATTTCTTTTATTTAAAAAAAAAAGTATTTTCTATTTTAATAATCACTGGCCACCAGTAGCACAGGAGAAGCGAGAACTGAGAGAGAGAGAAGGAAAGAAAGAAAGAAAGAAAGAGATGAAAGAAAGAAAGAAAGAAAGAAAGAGTCGAAAGAAAGAAAGAAAGAGTCGAAAGAAAGAAAGAAAGAAAGAGTCGAAAGAAAGAAAGAAAGAAAGAAAGAAAGAAAG